>VZSF01008870.1:468032-497795 GCA_013398295.1 Chionis minor | reverse complement strand
GGGGCTCCCCGCAGCCGGATCCGGCTTCTTCGGGAGGGCGAGGGGGTCCGGGCGGCAGCCCGCCGGCACCCCGCTGGAGCCGGGTGAGAGGGGGCTGCCCGGCGGCCGGCCGGGCTGAGGGGGCGCGGGCCTGGCCTCGGCCCTGGGGCAGGCCGCCCTCCCCTGCCCCTCAGCCTGCCCGGGCGGGGGGACTGCGACCACCGTGCCCTGGGAGCCGTGCCTGGCGGGAGAGGGAGGTGGGCTTGGGAGCGCGGCCCTGGCCCGGGGAGGGGTCCCTGGCATGGCCACGGGTGCGTGTGGCGAGCGGGTGCTGGGCCTGAGGCTGCCTTCAGCCCTGCCTCTGAGGGTGCCGTTAGCACACGTCTAGCTCGGGCTAAAACCCTCCACCGGGTTCAGAGCGCGTGTAGCCCCGCTCATTACATGGGTCGGTAACGAAGGGAAACCGCTGGTGCCAAAGGGACGCACGGCGAGAGCTGTGGGCTCCCCGTTGTGTTGCCTGTGAGCTGCTGGGCGCTCTCTTCACTTTGTAATAAAACATTGGTCGGGGTGGAGACAGCGCAGTTGTTATTATTGTTAGCCTCCTTCCAGGTTAATTAGTCCTTTCAGCAGGGCTAATTGGCATGGAAACAGAAGCACGCTGACTTGGCTATATTGCCTTTGGTTCCCGAGCCAGCCCCTTCTCGATGCCAGGCAGCTTCACCGTGCTCCACCAGCGCTGTAGATGTGCCCTGAGCCAGCTCCTGGTTCCGGTTACATTGCAATCGGTGGCCGCTGGTCCATGCCAGAGCACAACATTTCACTAGTTGAGGGAGAAGAGCAATGCCTTTTTTTTTCCCCCACTTTTTCTCTTACCACCTGTTTTGCCTTCTACATACCCCCTTCCCTTAGAGAAACTGCTAGGAAGAGGATGGACACTTGAGGACTGCTGTGGTGGTGTGTACGGGTGAGAAAGCATGGATGGCTTCGTCTCTCCTCAACAAATTCTTGAAAAGAAAGACAAGTGCAATCCACGACGTACATCCTAACCTTGTTGCTGTTGCAGTTAATAATAAAGGTCCGATAAAGGAGGAGTAGGTTTAAAAACAATATAAAGCCCTACAAGCAATGAGGAAAAATGTAGGGGAGCTGGGTGTTGCCAAATCTTGTGATTTCATATTAAGTCTTTTTTAACAGTGCTGTAATTACTATGATTATAAAGTAAGTGAAAATCTTAGCTTTCGTTTATAAACTAACAAGGCTTATGATGAAAGCTTGAGAATTGTGACACGAAGCATACGTGACTCAAGGGCTCAAAAATGAAAAGCCATATAAGAAAAAAATATAAAAGTGATTTGATCCTGATTGCTTTTTTTTAAAAAAATGCTTTGGATGGGCAATATTGAGGACTAATTCTTTTAAAGAATTCAACAAAAGTGAATTCAGGGAAGGCTACCAACTCCGTTCTTTCCCCCTAAGTGCTGAAAGAAAGTATTAACACTGAAGAAAATCGTTCTTATGAAGAATTTAACATGGTATAAAAGCACATTTAAGCACTAATAACTTTTCTTAAATAGATTGTCAGTTTTATAATAGAAATAAAATATTTTAGAGAACACTATTTCTGATTAATGCGCTATCCTGGTACTTTGGAAACGCATCTGAGGTAGGAATGAATCAACAGTGCTGTAGAGTTTGTCATATTTTATCACTTCATTTAAGTATTTGTCTTCTTGATCTTTCACAGCAATCTTTTCCATTTACTTGTGGGTAGTTTAAAGATAATCCAGGTTGGAGGTGATGGGACAAGGAAGTAGTTAGGGGGTTATGGAGCATTTGTTCCTGGGGACATTGGATTCAGTTAGGCTTAGTAGTAAGTAAAAATTATGAATGATCAATTAATTTCATGAAAGGCAAAAATGATCTCAACTCCTTAGTGATGTGGCATTTACAGTGAAAATAGCACTTTGGGTTTTGTCTGCAGGAAAGACTCAGAACAAAGGTTCTGTGGCAACAGTTTAGAGGTAAGACCCAGCAAAGCCCTGTGCAGTGCAAAGTATTTAAGGAAATAATGGAAGCAAAGACTTTTGGTGAGCTGTTCAATGTAGCCAATAGCAAAAAAAAAAAAAAAGGAAAAAAGTGGGCACAGAAATAGACTCCTTATCCTGCCCCAACATTTGCCTCCCTGACATTTCTCCTGGAATAAGGCTCCTAAACATCTCCTTTCAAAGAACAAACAGGTTATTTCAAGGCATGGCAGGAAGGAGTCTTGGCATTTTTTTTCACAAAGCAAAGCACCCAGTCAGAACCTGCAGGTTCTTCATCCAAGAAAATCCCAAGGATGTGTCTCTTGAGATCAAGCCAGAATACAGGACCTCGGGGTAAGGTTTTCATCTCAGTCGTTTGCAATGTTCCACTTTCCAGCAAACAGTTAAGTAGGGGAGGGAAAGGGTTAACGTGACTCTGTGGCCTAGTGGTTTGTCTTTTATCTGTGAAGTACTGTTATTTCATAAATAATCCAGTAATTCATGAATTAATTACTGGATAAAATAAATCAACATTCAGCGGTGTAAGGAATGGAACCTGATTCTCTGCTCCCTTTAGGTGCCTTCATCATTGCTTACTCTCGCTCTTTTTTCCAACATACAGTCTTTCTGTCCCAGTAAAATTATCCCTATAAAAGATGAGACTTTGAATGCTGCAATTCAGGGACCAAAATTCATCACTGTTTCTACTACTTGGGTGAATGTTCCAGCCTCTGGGCCACGGGACAGTTAAGATCTATGCTCCTAATCAAATTTAGTTCAATAAGGTAAACACAGCAATATTCTTTTCTTTCTTAGCATTTCCAGTATCGGTAAAGGCTACTTCAAAAATAGGTAATTCTGAACTGCAAAGGCCAGCATTATGTGTGAAGGAGCAAAGGGACTGTCCTTGGGCTAATGCAAATACACGTAGAAAAATACACCAGCCAAGCCTGCAGGTGAAAGAAGTCTTTGGGGTGAGCCGGACTACAATGGATTCGTTGGCTATGTCTAGATTGGCAAGCACCAAGGCTAGTCTGTAGAGCAAAACTGCTGTTGCTGAGGACCTGATATCCACACCATTGACATTTTGTTTGGGTTTTTTCCCCTTAGGAAAAGTTCTAATCTGGTCCCATAGACTAGATGTTCATTAGCGGTTGGACCACGTTCAGTGCACTGCTGGGGTGCGTTTTCCACCGTGGTTTCATATGAAAGGAATCAAGTTCGTGTGCTCTGAGAGTGCTCGGAGTTGTGAACCAAAGCACAGTAAGTGGGAATGATCAAATGATTCACTTCACAGGCACAGTCCTGATCTGCACTAAAACGCTGTGTAGATGTACCCATCATCTCCTTTCAGAAGAAGCTGGAACAGAGCACCCTCAGCCTTTGTTGAAGGACAGAAATTGTTGAAGGCAGTGGGAGTGGAATGAGGAGCCGCTCAAAATTTTGGAACAAATTCCACTTTTCATCATTGTCAGTACTAATGGAGATACAGAAGAGGAGGCAATGACAGGAAAGCTGGAGGAGAGATCTGCTCACAGCTGATGCATTTGCAGTACCACCACTATCAGTCACCAGACTGCAGGAGAAAGACTGGGTTGAGAATCGGGGAAGAAGTTATTTGATCACACCATGCAATACATCACTGAGCTCTTGCACTGGAAAGTGGTACTGAGGGTTTACCTGACAAAATGAACATAACCCAACTTACACACTGAGGTCAGAATCACTTATCAGAACGTTTTCTCTTTCATTTTCCTCCCTGCCTTGTCTGTCACTTAACTGATTTTGACAAAGATCCAGTCTTATCCCGAAGCAAACTGCAATCACAGAGGGTTCAGAGATACAAAAGAGAGAGAGACAGAAACTGAAAAAAAAGGGGGAAGAATTGCTGCTACAGCTGAAGTGGTGTCTTCTGAGGAACACAGGACATTAATCTTACTAGGCTGAGACCCATGCTGCTGCTTACCTATTCTGCCTTGCAGCAATTTTAGTAGACTGCTGGTTTAGCCTGCTGAGAAGGTGTAATTAATAAAACTGGCTGGGGCAAAATCCACAAGAAAATTTTGAATTCTTTTTTTTTTTTTTTCTCCCAGCCCTGACTTCATTTTTACTTTATGAAATCAGAAGTCGAGGACCATTTTAGCCAAAATACCATTGAACAGAAAATTAATATTTCCTTGAGAAAGCTCAGCTTCCTTACTTTCTGTCCTACAGTATCTCAGCAGAAGCAGAGTTTTAGAGTGACAGGAGGATGCTGTAGGGTAGATACGCAGCATTGGGGCTTAGGGAATACTCTGCACTTTGACAGTTTCATACGCTGTGTTTTGCCTGTTCAGATGAGCGGTGGTTGTTGGACATGCTATGTGAGGAAAACAGTATTATATTTATCTATAATGTATATCAGAAAGCATATGTTATATTCGCTGATACTGAGTAATACTCAACAGTTTATGCTGAGCTTATAACTGACAATGAGTTTATATTCATTGTCCCCATTTCTGTCAGGGAGATTGCAAACAGCATTGCAAGAATCTGTTTGCTTTGGTTGCATAATTTGCTGGTTTTCACTTAATTATATGGAAATATTAATATTGTTATGTCAACAGTTCTGATGTAGCGGAGATCTGAATGTTTCAGTGGGCCACATAAAGAATAAGGTATTAATCAATATGAGTAATGGGGACACATTTGCCTTTAATAAGAGGCTTGACCCAAATTGTTTTGAACTGTTGTTTAATTTTCAGATGGTTATTTTTCTCCGCATTCAAGAAAATAGAACAAAAATTTGCATTATCTGAATGAATTTTAAAGAGTATTCCTGCAATATTCCATTCCATATGCGGCAAAACCTCTGGATTATGCACATAATGAGTCAGGCACATCAAAATAAAAATCCATTGACACTTTGGCAGAGGAAGAAATAATCAAGGCTCTTTATAATTCACATTTTTTCATCATAAAGATTAATGATTATTCACTGAAATTACACAAATGCATTAGAGAAGCCTGTGGTGCTTTAGAAGTACTATTCTTTAAGTCTCTGTCCTGATGAAAACACAGTCTGTGTTTGGAAAAACAGACAAGTAACTGAGTTCTGATTTTTTTTTTTAACTAACTGCAGTTGAGGAAGAGCTATTTTACTTCTTTGTTAAGAGTTTATACTTGAGTGTTTTCATGTAAATCCCTTTGTCAGGAGCATGTTATTAAAAAAACAGTCTGCAGCAGTTACCTTTTTTCTTTAAGGTTAGACACAAATAGAAGACTATGGCCCATTTCTTTGTGTTCTCGTTTTTTTCAATAACTTTATGAATCTCATTTGTGATAATTATCATTTATGTAATTTTTTACTACAGCAGGCAGAATTCCAAGTCAGGACCCAAGCCTCATCGTGCAGGAGATTTTACAGAATGAAGAAGACAAGTGCAAGTTGTTTGAATTGCTTATATTTAGTATTATGTATATTTAAAGGAAGATCAAGTCAGGATCCTAACTGATGTGTCTGTATAAGGACTAGCTAAAACACCAAGAGATGTTAGTTCCTGGCATTTTCATCCAAATGTCCCTTTGAATTTTAACAGTGGAAAAGTAGATAGGCAAAGAATAAACATGGGGGGTGGAGGAAGAAAGCATTTGTACGTGCAAACACTCCCACGTAAAACAGCATAAGCAATGAGAAGGAAGGTGCTGTGAAATGATTTGGCATCAATCCTGATTTGCTAAGATTAGGAAGAATTCTTGAAGCGATAATCCAGGGTAACAAAGAAAAAGCTATGGGTAGGATAAAGTGAAAGCCTGATGTTTGTCTTCCTCTTACCCTTGGAGTAGGCTTTTTACTTGTACTAAGAAGTGCCCTTAACAGGAAACTGTCCATGAAGGATGAGGGGAGAAGAAACGCTTCAGAGTGTGGAGGTGCGTTTATAGAGAGGCTGTATCCACAGCCGTGCACTGCCAAGACACCGAGCTCTGCTGGTGGAAGTGCCTTTTAGTCTTTTTAAATGCATCTCCTTTTCCCAGGCTGTGCCAGCTAGCCTGTCGCTCTCACAGCCCAAACACTGGCATCAGAGGCAGCCACAGTTAAGGTCATAGTACACGGATCGGGATCATGGGCTGTATTCCGTCTGTAGAATAACCTGTAAATTAAGCTGGCTGTGTAACCACATTTCTTTGTCATATGCAGTGTACGCAAAGGGAAATCACTATATATAAAGGGGAATCGTTATTAGGTAGATACAGAATTTTGTATATGATGATCTAAAATAGTTGTCATTGTATCTTAATTTAAAGATTACTTTGTGGCTCAGGGTGAAAAAAAAAAAGTTAATAATTTTTAACATGTTAAAGGGTTAACATCCCATTTGCAGATAATAATCATGTTTTTAAAGTATTTTTTGCTACTCACCTTGTGTCATAAATTGCGTATAGTTTTTTGTTTTCTTCAACTGCATTCCTAAAAAGAGAGAAAGAGAGAGAATATAATTTGCATGCCCTGTGTCTATTGCCAAAGCAAAACACAGTCTAGGGCCTCAAGATTTTCAGACCATCATTGCAGAATCAAGGAATGGGGAAAAAAAAAAATCTATAAACTCACTTGTTCAACCCCTGACATGACAAGATTGTAATAATCTTTTGGAAACTGTCTAAGTGAGTTTTTAATTATAGATCCATGACACTGTTGCCAAGAAATGAAAAAGGAAAAAAAATAGTCACTGCTTTTGTGAAAAACACAATGCAACAATATGGTTTCGATAGAGCTATGTGAATAATTTTCAGAAAAGGTTTCTAATTGATCCAGATGAACGTTATCCAATTCAGTTATTTCATTATTTTTTTATAAGCCAAACTAAAAAGATACACTGAAGTCTAATGCAATGTATTCAACGTAAAACAAAATACTTTATCTCTGATGTTTTGAATACTTTTGTGTGTGTTTAAACATTGAGGTTCATATAAAAAAAGGCGTATTAAAAATTTGAAGCTTAATTCTATATTTTTGAGCTTTCTGAATTGAAATCCATGTGACTTTGCAGAATACATTTGGCATTTTTTAACTAGAAAAATAGAGATTTTTTCCTGAAATTTTTTGGTTGAGCTGTTTCAGAACATGTGGTAACAAAGGACTCTTCTGAAATAGTGCTACTGATTTAAGAGAGAGCAAGAGGAAATGTTGTCTGAAACGCATTGGCTTTGCTGGAATCAACAATAAAATATAAGTTTTAGCTAAGTAGTTTCTGAGAAGGCGTGATGAATGTAAGGGGCTCTCTGTAATAAGTATTGATTTGTATCTTACAATGTGATTTATGTCTCTGTGCATTACTCTTTACCTGTCTGCTTAGAGAAGTTAAAGAGAAGCAACTAAAAGCATGGGGTAAATGATCCTGAGTTGGAATGCATTAAGCTCCACTTACATGGGAAAGGTAGATCCTGGGTCCCTGTTCCCGGAGTGGTTATGCATTTTACATTAAATATGCACTGGCTAAAGGATGTTAACCGCTGAGTATTGAGAATGTCCGATTCCCTTGTGTGCTGGGCAAGGAGATGTGGGGCCTCTCTCATGTCTTGGATCCCCTTGAAATAGACAGCTGCCTGGAACAGAACTGGTAGGGCTTGGGTTAGATGCCACCAGCCGGTCCATGGAAGATGCCCTGAGTTACTTGGGACACTGCATAGAGCTGTCAGTTACAACGCAAGACCTACGCAGTACCCACACTCTACTGGACAGGTCACTGGAGTCCAAGAGGGATACCTTGGAGCATCCCAAGGGCTCAGGATGCTTGTGTATGGGAACTGGGCCAAGCCTCTCAGGTCAGATTCCACCCAAGAGAAGGATCCCCAGCTTTCTACACGTAGGCTCCATTAACTGAGTTCACTAGATCTCTGTTGACATAATGGGAGCACCCAGTTCTCATGTAGACACCTACATCTAGTCTTCAGATGAATCCAACTCCAAATTTCGCAGTTACGATAGTGCTAGGCATCAGGATTCACAAGCCACATTGCTCTGGATTTAAAGATTATAGTCTTGCATGCCTGCAGCCACAGCTGAGCATGCAATTTTGTGGTTTGATTGATATTCTCAAGCACAGTTTTGTCTAGCGTCCACACTTCTTAGTTGTCTGGTCCACCATGACTCAGTATAGACTTGGGATGAATTCTTGAGCTCAGCAAAGGAGAGAGGAGGGGAGGAAGAGCAGAAAAGGGACAGCTGAAGCCTCAACACTGACCCAAATATATCCCCTGACTATAGTCGCATTTCTCAAATTGGTAGAGTCACATGGTTAATATTGAGATGAGAAGATGGCTGGGCTCTTTTCTGAAGTGCACGTGGCCACTTGCTGCAAGGTGTAGGAGCAAACGCTACATTTGCGGAGGCCGGATATAGAAAGTCAGGGAGCATGCTCAGCCTACGTCTTCCTTTAGGACGATGCTCCCAAACATAGCCAATGATACCTGAGAGACAGATGCACTTCACCCTGTAACCATGACAACTGGCATGGGATTTATAGCAAATTAGCTACGGGTGGAAGAGGGCACCACTTCTAAACGGATATGCACAATATAGGTGGAATAAGTGTCTCTTTTCAATCCTCTAACCTAAATATATCCATACCCATAAGATAAAAAAAAAGCTTGCATATACTAACAGTTTCTGTTAATATATTTATTAACATTTTTGAAAGAGTGCAGAACATCTTGCATGGCCACCTTGTGTTTATAACTTCTGACATCCGTCAGCAAAAATGCCAATGGCAGGATGGAATTAACTTAGCTTCTTTTTTTGGAAGAGAGATGATAACAGCAAAGGGAGATCAGGAAAACAATTAGGCAAATGAAACAGGAAAGAATCAAATTTCATCTTTTAAATGTTGAAGTTTGACAATAGGCTTTTATTCAGGCTGATAATGCACTCCATTTTTTTCCTCTCTTACAAAAATGTAGAGACATCTTGATGTTGAAATTCTCTTATTCAGCAGAGTGGTAACATCCTTTGGTCTCTGCATCGAAAAATGCCTTCTTGTGAATGACGAGTAAATGGAATTCATCTCTTACAGAAGTCTCCTACTGTTTCTGTCTGCCTGGCACCAAGAGAAGACATGCTTCTCAAAGTATTACGAAAGTAATTCCCCCATCACAAAAGCACCACATTAGAAGTACTTCTATTAAAAGCACTTTGTTGTATATGAATATCATTATATAATTGATTATTCCCATTAAAATGCCTCGCATCCTTATCACAACTTTAATAAAAGAACAAAACTGCTTTGAATATTATACATGCACTTGCCTAGAGCCACTATTAAGCAGAGAGGCTCTGTGTGCAGCCAGGCAGTCGTTGATGGTAAATCAAATGGAGGGCATATGGTTTCAGTATTGCTGCTGGTGGAGTTTTTGTTGCTAGAAAGAGCTAATGTTTTGCATTTAGGATTATTAAAGTAACAAAAATAGTAACTCATCTTTTCCCCTTTTTTTTTACCTCCCAGCTCTCTTGAAGTCTCACTCAATATACTACAGGAAAAGATACCATGAGCAACCTATACTGGAATGTTAGGACTTCCCTGAACTGCTGCATAAGAACTTTGTGTGCTTTTATTTGAAGCCTGCGCAATTTCTGGATGGTACCACGACTCAGAATGTCTCTGGCTGAGATTCCTCCTTGCTGATGTAAGCATGTGAAATTACATGTGTAAGTCCGTGAGCCAGATACCGTAGGCTACCTTAATAGTGCAGGGGTGGGGAGAAAGTAAGTCTGAGGACTGTAAGAAACTCCGAAAGCTGAAAAAAGGCTAAAATAAGGTGGAGGAATCACCCTCCAGAAGTTCCTAATAACTATGAAGATAGCCCATACCTAGCTAGATGTCTAACTTTTGGGTGTGTAATACTGCATAAGACAAATCCTATCCATGGTGACTTAATGGGAACGGAGGCTAGATGTGTTTCAGTACGTGGAGCGTGTCGCTCTCCGAAAGGGTGTCAGACCAGGTTGTCTCATGTGCCTTTAGACTGTCTCTGCTAATGGTAAGTGGACAGCCAAGAAACAGGAAAGCTGCTAAGTTAGTACTGCATTTCTGGAATTGCTAGAGTCTTTTAACTAAATGTACATTAAAGTTAAAACGACCATCATCACTTTTTGTCACACCTTTAAATCCTACAAGACCATGTAAAAGCAGATATTAAGTTAAATATCATATTCAGTTGAAAATAATCTTTAGGAGAGTGGAATGTGTTAGCCCTTTCTGGGTTAAGGCCAGGACACAAAGCAATGCTCGTGAATCATAGAATGCTTAACAAGTACTCTTGATGTTTTGTATCTAACAAAATGATTCAGCATGAAAATATAGATACAAAGGTTAATATTTATAGCTTGGAAGAAAATGCTAACAATAAGAAAGCAAGATGTTTCAGCTTCAGATTCTGAAAGCATCCGAACATGAAATGCCACTACTGAGAAAAAATACTTTCTTTTTCTGCTCTGGAAAGAACTCACACAAGCCATTTACAAACAAGAAGGAAAACAAACGTGATGCTAAGCTCCTTCTCCACAGGCTTGGAGAATGCATACCCCATTATATTTGAGCCTTTCTCATTTTGAGGTGAAGAAAATACTTTTGTTGATTCACCCAGCATACACAATAGAGACCAAATTCAGGCCATACTACATGGCTTTGGTGCAATAACTACTGTTTGTGGCACCTAGATGCAAAAACCTCAGTGTAACTCATCCTCCCTGGAACAGCTGCTTCGGGGCTTCTACCTCAAGATTGCTCAACCCACCTTGCAAACCCTCCCTCCAGAACCTTCAGAAGCAGTGAGGCGCCCACACCCATGAGTCAATAAAATTCCCTTTCCCTTTTCTGAGGAGGCTCAACCTATGTTAACCAGGTTAGGCATTCAAGGGCATCATTGTCACACAGCATGATAGGCACTAACAAATTATTTTTAGTACCTAGAAACCTATCAAGAAAAGTAAGAAAGTACAGAGTGAAATGCCAAATGCAAAAATGGGAAATTGTGTTTAAAATTCCCATGATATTATAGACACTGTTACTGAATTACCGTTGTACATCTGCTGAAACCTCAGTAAGCAGCGGACGATGGAGGTTTCTGCTATAAATATAAGATTCACATAGCTATCTCTTATTTTTTAAAGTATAAATTAAGTGGATGCACGCCAAGTTTTCATAAATAATGCCCAAAATGTTTATGTATGAGAAGCTTAAACTATGTGGCTCTAGCAGAAATAAATGTTTCAGTGAACATGATTTTAAACATGATTTATTCAAATGTTATGTTAAGTAAGCATTCAATATGCTTTTATGTAATGCTGATGCCCAAGTTACATGTAATTATGATGACATTATAGCATCCTTGATCTTTCATAACCTCTCTAGAAATTCATTTTTCCCAGCATCAAGCTCCACAAAGAGTATGGAAGTGACAATGTCACATACTATAAACAGTTACCAGAACAATACTTTTCAGGTCCAATTCTATGAGGGCTAGCCAGTCTTGACTCCTTTTGACATCAGCCAAAGCTGGGAAGTTTAGCAGTGCTCAGAAACATGCCAATGAATTTGCAAGTCTAAAAACCTGTTCGTTGGCATTTAAGAGCCAGGTTGGAAGGTTGAAATAAGAGTGTGTCAAGACATAGACACCTGTTTACTCACATTTTAAATCACTAATATTCTTGAAGGTGCCTAGTTCTAGTTCAGATGCAATAGGTTCTATACCATCATTTTAGTCCACAGAATCTCTTCTCTTTTTCTTTTTAATGCATTCTATTTCCAAATATAAAAAAATACACACAACAGTGGTGCATAAATTTGCCATTATCCTTATAGTAAAGATCTCAGAGTCACTGCAGATAGTTCCATGAAGGTTCCAGCTCCATGGTCAGCGGAGGTCAAAAAGGTAAACAAGTGCTAAGAACAATCAGGGAATTAATAGAACAAAACAGGATCGGTACAGTATTGTAGAAATCTGTGGTCTACCCACATCCTGTAAACTTCATGCAGGTCTCTTCCATCTCAAAGACCTTGCAAGCTAGCTAAAGGTATAGGAAAAAACTGCAGGGACAATTAGAAGTATGAAATGGCAGTGGTAGGAAGAAAGTGACTTAGGATGAGACTCTTAAGCCTGGAAAGCAGATGGTGGAGGAAAGAAATGATAGATGTATATGAAGTCATAGACTCATACTATAAAAAACAAAGGAGCACTCAGATGATCAGGCGGTCGGGTTAAAGCAAGCAATATGAAGTCCTTTTTCACACAATGCATAATTAAATTGTGGAGCTCCTTGCCAGAGGAAGCTGTGGAGGCCACAGCTATAAATGGGCTCAAAAATCCATTAGACAAATGCATGAAAAGGAGCTCCAGCAACGGGTACTAAAATCAATGTTGTGAATGCACCCTCTGGCTGAGGAAGCCCATAAACCTTAGATTGCTTGAAATGGAAAGGTTATACCTGGGGAAGAATTACTTTACTTTCTGTCTGTCCCATTTCTTTATGCTTCTTCCAAATATATGCCCATTGTCAGAGGCAGCAAACGAGGCAGCAAACCAGATGCAACTTCGGTGTGATTAAGTATGGGAATTTTTATGTTCAATACAATCAGAAATACATGTTTGTAGCTTACTGTGACCCAGCACTAAAATAATTTTCACATCATAAACTGTCCTGTTGCTTTCATTACTATATTCTCCACAAATAAACCGCTGATTTTGCTCCTCTTTCCTTAAGTCAGTGGTTCTTCAGAAAATCATTCAGCTGCAAATTTCTAATTTCTGTTCTCCCATCCCCTGAAGCACTTGCATACATGCCAGGATGATATGAAGTTTGCCAGTGTGCCTTCTAACCCTCATGAGCTATTGGAGTGCATTTTTTCAGAAAGAAAAACTTTCAGGTGCAGTTAATGCCCATAAAATCCTGTAGAAAAAAACCTCTTTACACTTTCGCAGACCAGAATATATGGTCGATAAGTGTATCCATATTATAAAAGACATGAGATTTGGGTACAAGGATTGTGCCCCTTTAATGTATACTGGAGTGCATTTCAATTTCGGTGGCAGGAGAAATTATGACTTAGAACGAGGCCTACTCTCTCGGCCTCTTCAATTTTATTCTTTTAAGGATTTTTTCATTTTCAGGATGAAAGTTAATAGTCTGGGTAAAATAAAAATTAATTCATGAAGAATGGTTGCCACCACTTCTGAAAAGCTCATGTCTGAAAAGGCCAGCTCCCCACAGAGGGATTTTGGTTTTCCATGCAAAATTACACGGGAGGCAGAGGAGAGCCTTGAGTTCTCATCCTGGCATCCTAGTGGGCACTGTATATGTGACTCCATGACCTGTATTACAAAATGCAGAGGTCACCACGACCCAACATTATGACAGTTTTGAATGAAAGTAGTTGTCGCTAACGTGCTCTGTGCTGAACTCGCTGCTGTTGCGTAACAGCCATACCAATGAGCACATCTATTTGACAGGGCCCATTAGGTACCCCTCAGGTACTTTTACTGCAAAAATTTAAGGTGCCCTTGGTCTCCAAAGAAGTTAGGGTTTCTCTGGATCATTCCTTGGATTTTGTAGGCACCCACAGAAACAAAAAAAAATCCCAAATTTCTTTTGTTTTCTTTAAAAAATATTTGGGGGGGAAAAAAAAACCAATAGAGAGAAGGCATTTCCATGAAACACTCAAGTACTCCAGTTTTTTTGAAAAATACAATGAGGAAGAATAATTTCTTGATCCATTCTAAACCTCATTGTGAATTTATATATTGTTATATATACATAAAATAGCCTTAGGAATCCCCTTAACAGACACCCCGTCCTCCCTCCGACCCGACTGCCTACTTGTACAGACAAAACTAGTCTCCAAATTGTGCATGGCAGAGCACATGATGATGATGAAAACATGCATGATGAGATGAGATAATCACCTGGATATGTACACGGTAATACTTTCTTATAGGTTGCTACTGCTTTATAAGTACAGATCAAAATAATTATTCTAAGTGATTTTTAGCTCTTTTGGTTGTTTGGATAGGAAGTCTTTATAAATTCAAAGGCTGTCAGCCTGCAGTGTGTGAGGAAACTTGAATTTAAGAGCCCGGCCCTAACATTTACATTCCCAGGTTATGTTTCAGAGTTGGCTGTAGATGTTAAGAATATTGCCTTTGGGACCTTTAAGTGCATTATATCATAGCCTCAAGCTGTACTTTCTTACATCCACAATTCTTCTTTAAACATCAGAAGTTTTGATTTAAAAGAGAAACAAGCTGGTAACAGAGCGTATGCATTTCTGCATTTTCCCTACTTCTCATCAAGTGTGAGGGTGAGAGAAGTGTAAAGTGTAGTCATGGCAGTCTACAAAAAATTGGAAATGTTCTAGGAATTGGTGAACATGGAAAAGTTCTTAGCTTTAAAAATGAATCAGAAGAACTAAAGCATTTTTTATTTTACAGGTTTTTGAGATGTGAATGTGTACAGAAACTGTCCTGAATATATAGGGACGTTCCACCATCTGTTGCAGTAGTGTTTTATTATAATTCAGCGCCTTTAATGGGGCTCGGTGGAACTTTAGCAGCAGCCAAAACTTTTTTCTTTTTTTTTTTTTAATGCAAAATGAACATCCAGTGACACTGGAATACTCTCAGCTCTCCTCTTGACTTTGCTAAAAAAGGAAGCGTTGACTTTTTGAGAATGAAATGGTTTAGATATTTTTATTCAAATGATGTTTCAAAATTCCCTCCATCTTTATTTTAAAACACTGTGAAGTACTTAAGTCCGAAAAAAGACTGCTGAAATCCAAAGCACATGTTTCAACACCTCAGCTTACCAAAAATTTTATAAACAGTTTTAGATATGTCTGAAATACTTTTCTATCACCAGTAAAAAGCAACAAAAAATATCTGCTTGTGCCCCTTTATTTATTCATATTCATTCAGTGTTTATTCATCCACTAGAATCTCCAAATTGCCCAGCGTTGTTTGTTATCATCTTTATAAATTGTGCTATACATGCAAACTGGCTATATAGCCTTTTAAGGCTCTAATTTAGTTTTTAACTATATTTGGTGTTTTTCTTTCAAAGTCCTCAAATGCTGTGTATACATGTATTAGATAATGTAAAATTGAGGCATCTGAAACCTCAGAGAAGAGAGTAGTTATTCATCTCCATTTAAAAATCACACTTGAGGAATATAGGGCAAACACCATGGAATTAAACCATTTATCAATGTCATGTCGTGAGTCCTGGTTATAAGGTTTCCCTGGCGGATAGAGAAGAGAATGTTAGTCTCCTCATACCCCATACGGTGTCATAGCTTCTAGGAATTGTAAGTGGTATTTTCCCCTACTGAAAGCAGTTCTACGTTCAACGGTGCTTTAGACAAAATAAATCAATTAGACATCCATTTTACAGTATTTCATACATCCTAATGCCCTTCATTTTGGCATGCGTAACTCATTTAGAGATTTATTATATGTGATTAAATATAGATTAACTTTTAACTCTAAACTGCAGATTGCTGGAATTTAGGAGTTACGGAGGAGCTGACTTCCCACTGAACGCTGGGTGACAGGAATGCCATTTTGGCCCTTGACCAAAAGAGCTACTAATTCCTCTATCACCAGAAAGTTTTTCATTCCTCCCAAACTACCTGCCTGGGGTTGTTTATTTTTTTTTTCCTTTCACCCTCCCCAGCCCCTTTAAGAGCGTGAACTCCAGGCAGAGAGTGGGGACTCTGAGAGAGAGCCGGAGCAGGAGGGACTGTGAGGCTGGACCTTCCCACAACTTTCCCAACCTTACAGTGCTGCTAAGCGCAAGGGAACTGCCCTCTCTTTTGGTGGCTCTCTAAGTGCTTGCCATCTTCTTACTCACTTTCTGTAAGTTTCTGTAAGTGGGGAATTGCTGAACAGGATATTTTGGTCTGATCCAGTGTTCCCATTCTTATGTGCTTATAACCGTACAGAGCTTTGCCATTTCACTAGATGTCTGTACATTTAGCAGCAGTTTTAAATCTTAACAGAATTTCTCAGTAGAAATGTCTATAATGAAAATAAGCTTTAGTTCACTGAACTTTAGATCCAATTTCCTTTTTACTTTAGAAATCAACGTCATATTAGGCTTTACAAATTTTCTTGCTTTTCATTCAATGCATACAATCTAATAGCTTTCAGTAAGTTTAAAAACTCATTCTTTAAAACAGTAGCAAATTGAACAAAACACATAGTTCGTCAACCTTTATTCTTTCCTTAATATGATCCCTTCAGTATCAAAAGAAATGGTTACAAGTCCACTGTAATTGATGCTAGACTGAGAGAGAAACCAATGGAGCTGACAGCTTCAACATTTCAATGTGGTGTGTTCTGGTGTCTTTTCCAGTTTTCCTCCTGGAAATATTAATCTAGCTCTTGTAACATAATATTTTTTTTTTTTTAAAGTCATATTTCTTTCCAATCTCTTTTCATACAGTGCATACAATCCACTTAGAACAATAATTAAAAAGCAATAATCCTTAGAAAAAATAAAACATTGTTCTGACTAACAACTTACTCTATCTTTCTGCTAAATTAAGGGGCTTATATGAAACTATAGACCAGATTGTGCCTCACACAAATATGCCTACTCTGGAGGTTAAGGCAAGCTGCCCAGCCCCTTGGGAGCTTGGGAGCTCCATCAGGCAGAGTAGACATGTGCCAGATGCTGCACCTTTTCCAGCCCACGACATGCCCTCTTCTGGGGTTTTGGCCAGGGTGGAAGATGGCTGGGGTTTATTTTCCCCATCTTGGAGAATGGTTCATAGACCAGGAGCAGGAGCGCAGTGCAGACACAGCCTTCACACAGCAAAATGCACAACCCTGCCTTGCACAAGCGCAGGCGCATACACACAGGTTTGTGTGTGCCCCTGCACACACACCTAACGTGTTGTAGTCGCCCCCCTTGTTCCATTAGGTCAACCTTTCCTTTAGGAAGTATCTCTTATGGATGCTTACGGATTAGTAAAAGCTCTTCAGATTCCCATCAGCTTTAAACTGTGATAAAATCAGAGTTTTTAGGGCTTTATCCACTTGAGGGTGGACCATTTTTAAATTTGATGTGAATTTATCTGTTGACAGTCAAAGAACACCCCAGATTAAACTGAGAAGTGTCCTTAATCCTGTCCCCCTAAACCCAGAGAGCTGTGAGCCTGTGTAATGCCATGAGGCGCACTGTTGAATCTGGGGGTGTGCCAGGCCCCAGGTTTTCTCTTCCTGTTCTCTAAAATCATAAAATCATAAATCATAAAATGGTTTAGGTTGGAAGGTACCTTAAAGATCATCTAGTTCCAACCCCTCTGCCCTAGGCAGGGATATCTCCCACTAGACCAGATTGCTCAAAGCCCCATCCAACCTGGCCTGGAACACTTCCAGGGATGGGGCATCCACAGCTTCCCTGGGCAACCTGTTTCAGTGTGTCACCACCCTCATGGTGAAAAATTTCTTCCTGAGGTAGAATCTACCTAGGGTAGATTTAGATTAGATATCAGGAAGAAATGTATTAAAAGTCAGGGCATGACTTCTCTGCTGCATCCAGCCTCTGAGCTCTTGCTTAGCCCTGAACTGCTGCCTAACGCTTCAGTGATTAGAAAGGTGCTTAGGCAGAAGATACAGAAAACACAGTGAGGAGAAAGAGAACTGCTTTGAGCACTCTGGCCATTTCTGCATAGGGAACTGGGATGAGAGAGAGTAGGGGGCTGGTTCCCCCAGTGAAACAGAATTTAGGGCAAGTCTCTGTCTCACCTGTGCAGCTCTGAAACAGAAGAGGCAAAAAAAAAAAAAAATCTGCACAAGTCCAAACATCAGAAGAGCCAACATGGAGGAGAGTGTAATCATAGCTTAGCATGGGTACAAGAGCCATTTTGCTAATGAATTCAACACATGAAAAAACTTAATTTGTTTCTCCTTTGGAAAGAACCCCACCGTACTGTGATACTGGACAGCAGCATCTACCAACTACTACTGTACTATAAGTAGGTTAGCCTGAACTGTGGGGAATGCCAGTGATCTTTGAAGACTCTGATGCAGCATATGACATGGGACCTGGGTCATTTTTCTTAGAATTAGGTAACAGGAAAACTTTAAACCTTGGGCAGCATGGAATATTCTAGGGGTTTTATTGCATATGTTCTTCAGCAGAAGTCAGAAGATTTTACCAAGAGAAGCATTTAGCTAACACCTGGGACACAATTTCAGTTTTGTGCCCTATCAAACCATGCAGCTACCCTTATTAATATTTCCCTCCTATCACTGAGAAAAACTTGACCACATTGCAGGGTGTACGGAGGATTAATCCATTTGTTCTTGTACGGTGCTTATCTATTTCCATGTGTAGACGTGCACCATTCTACATCTGAGTTTGCTTTTTTCCCTCTCCTACTATTCTCTTTTACTAGCTAGCTATGTACTGGTACTATTAAAGAACATTTAGTTCATGATAACTGACATTTTCATTAGAAGGGTCTGAAATAGGGAATGGGTAATTCAATTTCCATCTAAGAAAAAGAATAATAAATAAATAATGCTGAAGCCATCTTCTTGTTCCTCCCTAATCGGAGCTTAATCGCTAATCTTTTAGCGACTGGGAAAATAGAAACAAGGAAAGACTGGGGGGAAAATAATAATAAAAAAAAAGAAGTCTGAAATGAAATTACCCACGTTAGCAAAGTTACTGCTATCATGGAATTTCTACATGCAATAGAAAGAATGTCAAGAAAGGCTTTCTTTTTTTTATGTAGGCATCTGAAGGCCTAAGAGCCATGTAGTAGCAGCCATATCTGTTTATTCTTTTTAAAAGACAGGAAACCTTCTGAATGATTTGGGCCCTTTATACAGTATGGAGCATTGCCCAGGTACCACCTTCCAAACATGCTCAACTCTCTCAGTGCATCTTAACAAAAGCAACTTGCACAGCAAAACATACGGCATCAGCTCCTTTCCAGATTAACCTGAGTGCAGTCATAGCTGGGTCAAAAAAGTCACAATGGCTTGGTTGCTGCTTGCCGCCACATATTTTGTGGAGTTTAGGCATCATTCTCATTATAACCTTGCTTGTGGTGCTGGCTCACAGCTCTACGTTACAACTGGTCCTGGAGCAGCGGTAGACGGTACATTCTCCCTCCATTCAGGTTTTCCCCGGTCTCGCTGTGACCTTTTCAAAGTACATTCTGTGATATGAAAGATGATGGTGATCTCTCCTTCCCCTTAATCTCTTTCCCTGACACCAAGAAACAGACATCAGTGTTTCGAATTGGTTTTGATTACATGCACCAGGGTGCTATTGCAGGAAGACGAGTTTTATGTTTAACTCCAAGTACAGCCAGGTTACAATCACTCCGATATGTTCTAACACTGAATTCTTTATGTTTAGCACAGTCCCTCCTGAAATTCTCCTTGTTGCAATTATGTTCATCTCCTACCTCTCAACAGTAGCATTGATTCAGTGGCCATGGTTTTCGTGGGAGATCATGATCGGACAATTTTTCCAGTGAGCATGATCAGTGGTTAAAGAAAAAGGCTGTTTTCAACTGGCCTGACTTTCATGGGGTAGACTACGTGAAAATTCACATTCAGATAAGCCACGTTCTACTTACTTGGCTGTGTTTTCTAATATCTAGGTGTCTCGAAGATGTAGACCTAGCCAATAGGAAACACTAAGCAAAAGATATTAAAAGAAATTTAGGCCATCAGATTCTGTCAGACGACAATGCAAAGGGTGACGTACTTCTGGCAAACTCTTACTGAGCGGCGAGGCTGCCGTGTTCACAACAAGCGAAAGATTTCTTCACTGAAATCTCTTTTGCAGTCATCCTTTTCATATCCAAACTATTTTTGAAACTTTTTCAATATGTGAGAGAGCAGATGTTTAATTCATAAGTGACTAGAGGTAACAGCCATCCCTGACAATAATTCTGTGCCTATTGTTTGTATCCTGCTCGTAGCTGGTAGCGCCGTTTGTAAAGTGGAAAGTAAAAACCTGAAGGACAGAGTGTTGCGAACGTTTTTCTATTGAGTTAATCACAGCAATAACTTTGCATGTGTGTTCAGTTGCAATGAATTCACATGCCCAGAATGAATCATGTGTTCAGTTACTAAGATCAGGGCCTATAAAAAGACATTTATGGAAGTAATTTGCTCCAACATATTTGCTCATGAAGGTTCTCAATATAAGTAGCAAGAAGAAATGCTTTTAAGATATATTCTTTATATATTCTTTCAGGTCGTATATTGCTTTGGTTTATGCAATATATTCTTATCTCAAATAGATCTCAGATATCACAGATAAGAATATCAAGTAAATGTCTAGGAATGTGTAGAGTTAGAATACAATAAAACACGCTCCTTTATTAGACGCATTAAAAGGTTGTAAGTATTGTGAAGTGGATGATTCACTTTTATGTCAAGACTACTTCAAATAACCCAATTGTCATATGCTATGTCCTAATTTTAAAGCTAGTATCACCAAATGGGGCAGAGATTGGACCGACAAATCTGTGCGCATTCTGTCCTGCCAGAGCTTAGATCTGCTTATGGATAGAAAAGTAAACATGATCCAAGGATACTCAAATGAGCCCCGTCAGGGGAGCGCTGCACTGACGCATCGTACACACAAATACAAAATAGAGAACGACAATACAGATCTCTGAACAATGTAATTGTAAAGGGACATTTGGCAGCTTGTTTTGTGGATTGTGCATGCTTTTAACAGATGTGGTAGCAATGGTCTAATAAGCAGTTAAATTGCAGGGTAAACATGCTCAGCCTACTCTAATAAAAGTTTGAAGTGTTAGCATACCACCATGTGCAGTGGTCTTCATTGTTTTACTTGCTATTTTCAATAGAAGAATATTTATTTGTCAGAAGAGGAGCCTTTGGGGGGCGGAAGTGTGTTATTTGTATACAAAGAGTGTGCAAACAAATCGGACAGGTTGCCTACCCTGCAACTAATCTGAGAACTCAGAAAAATGCAATTTAAGAATGGGAATATGATGGTGTGATCAGAACAGACATAAAAAAAGAGAGGATAGATTTGGTTTTCCTCATTTTCAGACAGAAATAATTGCACGTGGTGAACTGATACACGTGCACAGTCAAAATGCTATTTTTGAGAAAAGCTCTTACGGCAGGGTGCAAGTTACAGACCTAATCATGTGCCTTCATGGAAGACAGTTGCCTTAGAGGAACATTATGACGGTTGCCAAAATCAAGTGCTTTAAACACTAAAGCCTAAATGGACAAAGAAATCCTAATTGTGCTTTCCTGTAAATCAGTATTGAGATTTTTCTTGAAATGTGTCTTTGCTTCTTTTTTTTTCCCCCCCAAGAGCCCTTTATCATTCATTACATAGGATAAGTAGGTACTGATTACACAGTACCTACTGAATAAGCAGCTACTTAGAAAAGTAATCTTCACCAGCCAGTTAGCGGTGCCTTATTTACTGCACACCCAAAGCCTGCGGTAAATACAGAATTATTCATTTTTTCATGGTCTTTTCTGGGCCACTCATCACTGTAGTATTTGCATGCCTCAAGAACACAGATGAATTTATCGCTGCCGAAAGATAGGAAACCATTATTATTATTCCCATTTTACAGCTGAAGAGCGAGGGACTTGCCTGGAGCTACACAGTGAATTAGTGGCAGAGCAAGGATTAAAATTCATGGCTTGCAACCCTGTGCACATTACTGGAGACTGCACTGCCTTGCAGTCAGAGGTGCTGAGAAGCCACAGCTCTCACCGACTTTGTCTACCACTGCAAGTGCTCTATAAGCCTTGGGCAGCCCAAGTTGGTCATCCATAAAATAAGATACACAGTTAATAGTCAGCTGCCAGAATATTGGGTTTATCATCACGTTAAGAAACTAATACTTGAGTCTGGTGTTTACAAAAGGGTCTTGAACCTGGTTCACCCACGCCTGGGTGAATGCCTGAGCTACTGGGGTGCTCACCAGCAGGGTGAGTAATGTATTAATTTAAATTAATCTAAATTACCCACACAATCCAGGGTGGGTAATTAACTTTTCTGTGGTGTAGATGCTGGAACTCAAAAAGCCGTGATTAAAGCACCATAATCTGATTTCAACAAAATGTCACTTTATGATGAAACACATTTAGAGTGGAAAATCAGCTGACAGGCTTAAGGTCTCTTCTCTTGGATTATTCACCTGAAACTCATTCCCTCCTGCTGTCTTGAGCATAACCGGGATTCTGCCCCAGTGCTCTCCACACAAAAAGCATCTGATCAACATTTGATGGTTGTTGTTTTGTTCTTTTTAGTAAACTGGGAAAACACCAGTAGATCAAACTGCAGCCGTTCCAGCAGTCATATTTTATTTAAGTCACTTTTTTCTCTTTGAAGCTATGCTTTTGATCCTCTTCTGCGCACCAGAGGTGCTACGTTCAGTGACCATTCCCAGTCTTTGGCTGCTAAAATTAACATGGGTGTTAGCTCCCAGGATACACAAGTGAAAACATTTAGGCAAGCAGGTAAAGTGTCTTGTGTATAGTTGACCAGCAGTCTGTCATCCAAGTATACAGCCCCAAAACTAATCCGCTAGTTTTCAGTTGCTGAAGTCGAAAGACATGGTGATAAATCCGGCTCGTTTTACTTATGCAAGTAATCCTGTTGCTCCAAGATTTGCAGCCAATGGAGTTGCTGTGGAGTTTAAGAAAGGACCAGACACAACGAGCATGCAGCCTGGGGACCTGGACAGAGTATGCCAGGCTGTCCCTCCAGTCCGTATACCTTCAAAAACTACAGTGCAGGTAGCCAAGGAAAACACCTTGCACCCAGCACTGAACTTGGATCTGCTGCATCCTGAATATGCAGCTTGGAGGTAGGGTGCTTTCCTTCCCTCCAGGCAAAGTTTCCTCGGCAAGGTCTGGCACGCAGGTATTCATCTCCACTGAGAGCTGACCTGCTGAACACCCAAGCGCTTCTGTAAAACTAGAACAGTTTATGAGGAGAGACCAAGGAAAATCCATACAAAGTTCCCAGCGTCCAAAAAGATAATGGCTGCTGACAGCAAAGAGTCTATCTGGCTTTCTCACAGCCAAAGGGAATATCCAAAGTGTGGGTTATATGATGGTTCCTCACAGCTATTCTTAACTCTTTCTGCAGCTATATCCTCCTCTTCCATCCTACTGACTTTTTAAAGAAATATCAAAACCAAAATGCTCAATATATCTACTGTTTTACTCTACTTTTTTTCCATCGACTAATACAAATTACCAAATATTAGCCTGCTCTGTAGTTGTTTTGTGAGCAAGTCACCTCCATTTTTCATTGAATAAATTATTTACCAAAGGAAAAAAAAAGAAACCACCTCTACTTAATATTTGTGCTAAATCTCATTCTTCGGATTCAGACAAACTCTTGTTGACTGAATCATAATTACTGGGTCACACTTGATGCATAACCACAGCTGACATATGGGTGTAGTTCCACTGCCCTTCACTTAATCAATTTATGCTACCTGAAGATCTGGCTGGTTGACTGATATACATAATATATGTTATTTTTATCTTTCTGAACTCTACGGCACTGTGACAGACAAGATGTTTTCACATAAAGATGTAGGACTGACATCACCTACGTTGGTGTGGTATATAACTTCATAATGATACAATGTTCAATCACTAATACTTAACATCCTGTAGTGTTACATATAGATCATTGTGAAATCTCCATCAATATATTTTCCAAAAACAGGGCATTTTCAGGTTAATTCCTTTTTTTTCTTTTTAGCAGCTCTGTCCAATTTCTGTAAACGTTAATTCTAGATGGAACAGTTTTAAACCTCATTTTTCTTGAAATTTTATTAATTGCAGCACTTGAATCTGTATTACAGAAGTCACATTTAATGGGATTGGGAACTGCTGAGAACATTTATTTCCACCTAACCCTTGCCAATATATTCAACCTAAAAAGCAGTATATTGCAAATCCTAAAATAAATGTAAGTTGTGTCTACAGCTTTCCAAATGGTATGCATTAATGTTTGGGGGTTTTATTTTTATTTTTTTTTTGGTAGCAGCAGCTAATTATTATGATTAATCATTACAGGGTGACTTGAAAGCATTTGTAAAATTTTACCAAAATGGAAGCAAATATTTGTTGGTATCTTTGACAGCTACCTGTGTTGATCAGAGACAGAAATACTGAGTTCTGTCAATATGACCAGCATGCATGTAAACAACACAGAGAAATGCAGTAAATATGGAAACAATCATGGCCAAAAGGACCTGAGTTCATCACAACAACTTAAAACATCTTAATCCAAATCTTATCTTAGCATTTACATAGCCAAAAACTAGTTGACAGGTAGACTTGATATGATTCGACATCCATGTATCAACAGACATAAATAGTCATAGCTTATAATCTAAGTATGAGACAGAGATATACATACATATGTACATATAATAAAATTCGGAGATGTACTGTCAAATAGATTTTGGTGCCTCTTTCTAACCAATTTCTAAACTTCAGATACTCTGTCCTTCACATCACTAAGTACATTAGGTTACCGTAGTCCTATATCTTCAATAAGTACACTCACCTTTCATTAAGTACATTTGAATATATACTTAATAAAGAACTTATCAACATCAATTCTTCCATCTTAGTTCATTGGATTTCTGTGTTGTTCCTTCTAAGATCTGTTCTCTCCTTCCTGTTAGGAAGGAATTACATGTACAGTAGCATATGCATAAACCCTTGAATATTGATGCAGAAGTTGTATGCTCTAGTTTAAGCCTGATTAATCTCTCTTTATGAATCATATGTATGACACTGAATCATTGTGGTTGTTCTCCACAAAGTGCTTTCTTACTTAGATGCTTCAGAATACAGAGTAAGTTGTTTTTTTTGCTCAAGGGTATCATTAAAGGTGTGCTCCGTCCTCACAAGCAGTGCACCATGCCGTGTCGTACTTACAGACGCACCCACATCACCAGACAGGAGGAGGACTGAGGCCTTAAAGGTCATATACAATGCCACCCCAATGACCCATTATTTTTCAAATAGAGATATAACTGCTACTCTAGCTAGCTAAAATACTAACTACTAAATTTGGCCATTTTGAAGAAATTAACTAAAGGTATTTTATATATAATAGGATAATAAAGTTCCGTTTCAGAGATTTTGTGAGTTGATGCTCACTTGTGGGCAATAAAAAACCCTTGAGCTTACACAGAAAACAGTAACATTTTAGGTGTAAGCATGTATCACCAGTGTTTAACATAGAATAACCTACCTGAACAGATTAATTACAAGTATCTTATGTGTTTAGATAAGGCTTATTCATCCTTTACGTTATTTCTTTCCATGCAGAAGTGTGGTTTATATATTTCAGTTTAAAAGTTAGATTCTGGAAGAACTGCAGAACTGAAAGATCCACAGGCAATTGTCTGGGAATGTCGGCATGCAAGGACTGCCACCAGCTGAGTAAGCACACAGATGAAGATGACAAAATGTGCTTCTGTTTGCTCCATATGTGTCTAACTTTGGCTTTTGAATACACCTGCTTCTCACAAGGCCTGCTAAGAAGCTTAAGTACCTCTATTTGCACTGTCATTCCCATACTATTAGCACAATTTCTAGGGTTGCAAAGCAGGGAACCTGTAATCGGTCCTGCTCAGATATGGGCAAAGTGTGAACTTCATATCTACATCCACTACGTCTGTAGAGGTACATTAAGTCAGTTTGTTAATTTGGCCCAGGTCGCTGAATCTAAGAGAGCTTTGGGTTATAAATTTTGATTGGGTGACATCCTTATTTCAAATCTCTTTCTACTTGAAGTGCCAGTATCACTAGTCCACAATCCTATCTCTGCTAAAAACACTGTGGCAACAAGAGAAGAAACCAGGGGCAGATTTGAGGTGAGGTAACAGCAGACGCTTCTTTATGGGATACGACACTCATGGAGGAGGTGACTTGCTGCAGAGTTCACGGATAACCAGAAAAAACCAGCCTGTATTCTCACAAAACAAGAGGAAAGCAAACCAGAAAGTCACAGTTTTTACTGCTACGGAAATTTGTGGATGGCCGAATGCAGGAGGGACCGCTGCTAACTAGCCCCTTCCACCTCCTGAATCTAAGATGATGAACTAGCAGGACATGTTGCAAATCCCTCTGGCTTGTGTGGTTCGTATCTCAAGGGAAGACTTCGACAGACTCTGCAGGAACAGGGAGAAGATTTCACATCTGAGCGTGGCAAGGATGTGAATAAAACCTCAGTTCTTCCATGGGGAAGAACAGCTGTGAGCGGGTTTGACCCCACGCTCTGACTTCGTGTTGCTCTCCGCTGGTGTAAGGGAAATTTCCTTTTTTCCAGGGCAGAGGAGGAAAGGGCTGTCACACTGGCAAGCTGAACTGATAGGAGTGAACTGTCAGAACCCACCTGTGCACGACATTTCCCTGCAAAGACACTGCAAGGGCAGGGCCAGGCCTGAATCTCACCCTTGGCCCTGGCCCCGTCCTCCTCACCGCCCACCTGCAGGCTTTCCACAGTTACACTCAACCACGGGGGTGGAATTTCAGCTGTTTAAGTCTGGACCGGCTGGGTTAACCTGCAGGGAGGGTAGGATCTATAAGGGAGAAGGGAATTGTAAGAAGTCAGGCAGCAAGGTGGGCTTGGGGAAAAAGATGGAGCCCCTTTATGTGTCTTTATGCAGAAAGACAGGGATGTTGTCGTAAGTAGCAGACAATGCTCTAATTGCTGTAAGAGCTTTAATGCTCTAGTCCAAGGATTTATAACCTTACAACAGACTGAAACATGTTGGACATCTCCACTCCTTCAGGTGGGGGAGGTATCTCTAGATATCATGTCCTTGGTCTAATGGGGCAAAGTGTCTAAGACGGATCCAAACTCATCTAAATTTCCTGCCAGCCGCTTTTGAGAAATAGGGCTGTCAGCACCCCAGGTGCTCATCTGAGACCTCTGTAAGGTGCCGGGAGTGGTTTCCAGCAACACTGAGGCTGAGGGCGTGCTGTAAATCCATGTTGGCACTGTTCAGGCATACCCTCAACATTCACTCGGCTGTTAGTCTAGTATGTGGAAATGGACCAAAGCGTAGGTTGACCGTAACAGATAGGCTGAACCGCCAAACAGAAAATGTAGCCTTTCCTTCATTTCTAATCTGAACACGTGCAGAAAGCAGCCTGCTCAGGATTAGCTTCAGATGAAGGTTTTAGACCTTTGAACCTGCAGATTTGGGAATCACAACAAATGGCACACAGAAGCATCCGTGTTGCTTGCTAAAGATGTCGCTTTTCACAACCAGCTGGAATTTTGCTGGGACAGGGAGGGCGGTCACCTGCCTCTCTCTCCCAGTGGCACCACATTCTGTGTCACACAACACGGGACCAACACTGTCTCCAAGCAATCATTCGCAATGCTACTTTGCCCCCAGCTGCCTTTCACAAAGCTCCATTAAGTAGCTCTCTGTTGCCACCGGGATGCACAAAACAAACCACCAAAACACCAGGTCCTAACTGCAGCTCTGTCTGCAGCGTGGCCCGACAGACAAGTGAAATGCAGGTCACTGGTCATGTTTTATAGGTCCACGACTTTGTAGAGGGGGTATGCACGTGGGAAAGGAAAGGCTTTTAGTATCCCTCCTTACCATTCAGAAATATACCAAATGCTTCAAACTCTATCAGACTCCAATACCTCTCACATCAGCAAGGTCATTTCACTACCAGATAGAGTTGTGAAACAGTTTGGGAAAAGTAACAAGGGAGTTCCACAGGATGACACTGTTTTCATAGCTTAGAGGATCACAGGATGGCTGAGGCTGGAGGGCACCTCTGGAGATCGGGCAGTCCCTCCTCCTGCTCAAGCAGGGTCAGCTACAGCAGGTTTCTCAGGATGCTTCCCCTTCGGGTTTTGAGTATCTCCACAGATGGAGACTTCAGGACTTCTCTGGGCAACCTGCTGCTATGTTTGACCACCCTGAAAGTTAAAACTTGGTTTTTTTGTGTCCAGATGTAAAGTCATGTTTTTTAGTTTCTGACCACTACCCTTTGTGCTATCACTGGGTACAGGTGACCAGAATTGGGCTCCCTCTTCTTCATTTCCCCCCCCATCAGGTTTCTATACACTGGTGAGATCTCTTCTGAGCCTTTACTTCTCCACACTGAGCAGTCCCAGCTCCCCTAGCCTCTCCTCATAAGAGAGATGCTGCAGTCCTTTAATAATCTTCTTGGCCCCTTGCTGCACTCTCCCCAGTATGCCCACAGCTCTCTCATACCAGGGAGCCCAAAGCTGGACCCAGCACTCCAGGTGTGTCTCATCAGGGCTGAGAAGAAGCCTCTTGACTGTCACCTCTACGAATACTGAGAGAGAAGGGAGTGGAAATGAGACTTTCACCCTTTGTTCAGATGCAGTCTCTGTGTTGAGAGTGGCCAGGTTGGAGTTAGCTGATGGTTGGGGATTCATGCCGTGCCTGATGAATTCAGGCTGCTCTCTACTGCAAAAGGGTTTGTACCACCACAATCACTGTCCCAAGCGCTACCTTTTTCAGAGCCTTAGCTAGAAGGTCAAAGAGAAGATTCCAAGAGAACAGGCAACCCTCTCCACCTAGATGCCAGAAGTGAAATGTTTTGGCAGAATAGAATGCTTCTGAAGAGCCTTCTGCTTGGGTCAGTACCCACAGCACGTCACACCTCCACGCAACTTCACATGCTTTCTGTAGCTCTCCTGGGAGAAGAATGAATGGCTTGGGCAATGACAGAGATGTCTTTGGGTGCTGGAGAAACAGGTCATTTTCCAGCACAGCGTGTCACAGTGTTAGGACTTGCTGGGCATTTCCCAGTGAGCTCCTGAGTGTGTAAGTTCTCACGAGTGCCGTGGTAAAAAATCACAGCCTGATTGCCTGTGCTATTGCTTCAGTCCCATGCAGAGGATGATCCGCGATCAGTGATGATCTGTGACCAATGCATTTATCTCTGCAAATAAGCAACATTACCTAATGACACGGGGAGGAGAAATGTCAGAGAGGGGCCACGCAAAACTTCTCCCAAATATGAAATGGCTTTTGGTAGGCTGGGTCAGCTTTTATTAAACTCCAGCGCAGAAAATAAACAACCAACTGAAGAACACATTCCCTTGAGCACAAAAAAAAAAAAGCAATTGTTTCACATACTAAACTCAATGCATCCTTTAAAACCAAACACAGAGGCTAGGAATACAAATAGGGCGAGTGCGGATCACAAGGGAGTGCCTAAAAAAACACACAGCGGAGGACACGAGCGATACATTTGCCTTCAAAGCAAAGATCTCTCTATTGCTTGTAATAACTCTGCTGTCAGGGGTCAATGCTGCCATCCTGCAGGGATCCAGTCCGAAAACTGGCGCAATTAATGTCTGACAAGCTCTCAAGAAAGCACCTTTGCCCGGCAGTTAATACCTTGCATTGCAAACAACGTGTTTCAGATGTATTGCGTCATTAGCTATAATTAGCCGGCAAGCAGAACCAGACCTGTATTGCCCCGCTACCGTACAGACAAGGCGAGAGAGAAAAAACAAACAAATGAAAAAAAAAAATCGTAACAAGACAAAACAGCCCGACGCTGCTGTCGGGAGCCACCGGACCCACTTCCTCGCGGATGTGACCGGCCACCGGCGAGCCGCCGCCGGATTTTGGCCGCTCTTCAGGCGCCGCGCAGAGCAGGGGGCGGCTTCCCGGCGGCTTCCCCGGGCACCCCCCCGGGCAAAGCACCC
>VZSF01008870.1:401460-465524 GCA_013398295.1 Chionis minor | reverse complement strand
GGGGCGGCTTTTGGTTTGGGGTTTTCGCCTTGCTGCGTCGGCGAGGGGGGGAGAGTAAGTTGCTGAGCGGGGGACAGAGGGTTCAGCTGGAAAATCCAGGCAAGCTCCCCTCTGCGTGTGGTTTTTTTTGGGGGGGGGGGTTGGTTTTGGCTTTTTGTTTTTTTTGGGGGTTTGGGTTTTTTTTTTTTTTGTTGTTGTTTTGTTTTGCGGTTTGGTTTTTTTTTTTTCTTTTTGTTTTAATAGGGCACAGAGGCAAACGTTAGTGCACAATGCTGAAATTGGTGATCTGGTGGCTGGGGCAGGTATCCGAAAAGCGGCAGTCGCTGGAGCCAGCTACATTACTGTCATTCTTCGTGCTGGCCTGAGCTTTATGTGCCTTTGCGAGGAAGGTCACTTTTTACCCCACTCTTCCTCCCCCCTGCTTTTGTTTTGGTTTTTTTTTTTTTNCCCCCCTTTTCCCCCCCCCTGTTTTTTTTTTGGTTTTTTTTTTTTTTTTTTTTTTTTGCTAAGCCGTGCATCAGCAGCGTGAATTCCAAGAAGCAGTAGGTGTTTCTTGGCATTTCAACTGGGATTTTGGAAAGGGAAGACGGGTATCTAATGGGAAAAAAATTGCAATGGAAGGAAAGGATGCGGAGGCTGCACACAGCCCTGGGTTTGCAGGCGTGTGGAAGTTGGGGAAATAGGTAAAGGGTCGAAAGTGGCATTTGGAAAACGGTGACTATTTCTTTAGTTACTTATATGATGGACGAATATAAGGGGAAACTGGGCCACTAAGAATTTTTCCTGTTTTGCAGTTTGCTGTCAGCAGAAGGTAAAACATGTCCTTGAAGATATACAATTTTACATAAACAGCTGATGTTTACATAAGCCTAGATAAGTTTGTGAGAAGCACAGATAGCAGAAGATGCGGTGTTAGCTGAACTCGGCTATCCTGCTGTTTTTGTCCGTGTAATAATTTCGCTTTTNTAATAATTTTTTTTTTTTTTTTTTTTTTTTTTTTTGTATTGTTGCAGCATAAGAACAAAGTGAGCAGCTGCACCTTTACCAAAGCAACCACCTGCGTTCCTCCTCTCCTCTGGAATGGACAATGGGATGGTCTCTGGCTTTATCATGATTAAAAACTTCTTCCTCTTCTGCGTTTCCATGAGTTTAGCCAGCCACTTCGGGTGAGTTGCCAATTGCGTCTGAATTTTTTTTGCTGTGGGCTTGTGGGTTTTTTTTTAAGGAAATGAAAAACCTTGGCTCCGCGTGGTGCGGAGCAGCCGAACAAAACAAGCGGGCTTTGCATCTCGTCTTGCCAGGGTTGTGTTGTTGGGGGGGGGCGGTGGTGGGGGGAGAAGGGAGCAATTTGCCTTCCTGCTCAAATTTACCGCCTCGTGTCAATTCCCCACGCCAGTAACGCTCTTGCGGGAAGGCCTGGGGGGGCGCGGGGCGCACAGAGCTGGCCTACGGCTGCCCAGGGCTCTGACGGGGGCTCGGCCGGGGGCTGCGCTGCCCCCTGCCCCGGGGGGCTGCCATGAGGAGGGCCTGCGCCTTCCCTCTCTCCCACCCGGCGGGCGCAGGCTACAGGCAGCGGCGCAAGACGGCGGCAGCAGCAGGACTGGGTGCAGGCTTTGCTAGTGAGTAAGCGAAGATCGTGACTGCTCAGAAGGACGGCTGAGTTTGAAACTTGCTAGAATATTTAGACACTTCGTTTTTCCCTGAAGCGTATAGCAAGGAATCCTCTTTCCTTCTTTTCGCTTTTGGATGCTTTCCTGACGGTGATATTCTGAAAACTGTATTGAAGAAATACTCCTACTATCGCTCTTAGGAAAAAAAAAACCCCACCAAACCACACAACAAACCAAACAGATACCCCCCCATTTCTATGTGAGGTTTTTTTCATAAACCCAGAGATCTTAAGAGCTTTCCAAAATCGGGCTGTGCAATGGAGTCTGGAAAAAGCATTTTGCAAGTGCCCTGGAAACGTAGGTTGATTCTTCTTTGTGGAGGAGAACAATTATTTATGATTTCACCAGAAAAAAATGAATCCTCCCAACGTGCTGATTCACAAGCCCACCCATCAATTCCTTGCTATAAGAAGATACAAAATGGAGATGCAAATCAGTTTCTGATTTCAAGCAAAGTGATTTTTTTTTCCAGATTGGAACTAGTAGAAAGACTAAACTTTGAATGATGACGGCCTATGCTGTAAGCAAAACTTAGCCCTGTCTCCAGCGTGTGTCCTACGTTGGCAGGCCGGAAGCCTGTGCCCACAGTGCTGTATGAGAACGGTTGCAGGTCTGCACACTGCTAAGGATGAAAAGAGCTGCACGCAGATTTATTCACCTTGGAAAAGCTTGATCCTGCTCTCACTGTGGTCTAAGGCAAAGCTCTCCCTGGGCTTTGCGATAGGAGTGAAGAGGGCTTAGATAGTGTGGGACTGGTTTTAAACTTGTCTTGACACGGTCGTAATTTGACAAAGTATTACCACATTGAGAAAATCTTGACGTTTTTTGTAATCTTGTAAGATTACAGTCCTTCCTGAGTGTCCATCATCCCCGCAGAAGGCAGCACATTGCAATAGTTGAGCATGGCCTGTCTGGTGTGGGGTCTTCTAACTGTGTTACTCCTCTAACACACTCCTTGGTAGGCGAGACTGCAAAAAAAAAGAGGGTTTAACTCCCCCTTTCGACTCCAAAGCAAATACTGAAGGTAGGAACTGGTGTGACCTGTAACCTGGCAGATAATCAGAACAGGACAGTTCGACGAAACTAGGACACTTGTTTTCTGCAAGTTACTCAAAAAGCTTTTGCGCACTAAAATGAGATCATCACGTAACCTCCTCTTCCCCCGCCCCCCCCCATTTCTGATCTAGTAATTTTAGTCCGGGTCTGCAGAGATAAGCAGCTCTGATTCGCTGCACCATTCACACGCTGCCTTAGGGCTGAATTTTGACCCTGCTCAAAAGACAGATGATGCTCCAGTGCTTCTGTTTCAGAGGCAGAAGCAGTTTCAGAGTGTAATTTGCTAAGTGCTTTGGGACTGACTGTTCAGGACAGAACGGTACAATTTACATGTAGGCTGGTATATTAACGGCAAGAATCTAATACTGATAATACTTGCTCCTGCTACCAGGTTCTTCTTTATTAGCTTCATCCGTGTTTGGACTGCACTGTTACATTGCAGTGCCTTTTGCAATGTGCTAGATAGAAGTGAGTGGTCAAATGAGGACATATTAAAAAGCAAAATACAGTAGGACATTACAGATGAAGGCAGAGATTTGTCTATGATTCTCCATAGTCATTTCATATTTATATTAAATCATAAATACAGTTTTTGCTGACATAGCCAAAGCCACCTTGGGGGATTTTGATGCACAACGCTTGGTAAAATAAACAGGAATTATGTATCTCAGTCTCCTAGGCTACTTCAGAAATCTCAGCAAAAGTCTATGATTAATGTTTAACATAAATGTAGAATGACTATCGAGAGTTATCCACATCAATAGGCGGTAGAGAAGGACTGTAGGCATAGTTGGTAGAAGTTATTTAAAGAAAAACCACTGAATTAAAATTCAAAGATATACATGAAACGAGAAAAGGATGCAAAGTCCGTGTGTGTGTGTGTCCCACCTTGTTGATGTAACAGTTTTATTAGTCTCCTTCTGCAGAAATAGTCCGGCACAAATCAAGGCTTTTTCAAGCTTGCTTGAATTCAGCCTTGGGTTTTATAATGCTCTAATGAGTTAAGGTATTTTACTGAAGGATTTCAAGGTAGTTCAGAATTGTCTTGAAAGCAGACATTAATAATAGAGCTAGGGAATAGTTAAAAGTCAAATATGACCGCAAAGAGTATTTTCAGGTGAGACGAGAGGCTGATTCCTCCTGTTTGTTTCACGTGAAGGATTGCACAGAATTCCGTCTCTGTTTCACGCATGCCAGGCCCACGGGGTCAGGCTGACAAAACCAAGCAGGAGGTGGGTGCTCTACTGGCAGAGGCTCAGTGGAAACCCAAAATAATTCGGACCCTGCTCCCTTCAGACTGATGCCCAGAAGAGCGACACTGTGAAGCCAAGCACATTGGTCGAGGAAGGAAATGGGCATATGCAGGGTCCTGTCCTGCCAGGCTCCGCGGGTGCTGTGACACTGCCCAGCATCTTGTGCTTTCTGCTCCTCAGGGAGCCCACGCAGTTGCAGACCGAGATCTCCCTGGGATGAGGTAGCACGTGATCGACCCTGTGCCGGCCAACCTGACTGCATCCCAACTCTTTGTTTTGGGTTTTTTGGTTTTGGGTTTGTTTTTTTTTTGCAAGCCCCAGAGTGTCCACAGGGACATCTCTGGGGACGTGCTGGTGACGCACAGCCCCTGTGCCTTTGCATTTTAGATGTGCAATTTCAGAAATCTGTCCGAGAGCTGAAACCAATGGGGACGGGATGTTGTTGGTGTAACCACAGCTTAGTTGCCATCTGCTAATAATATTTGTAATAGTAGAAACACGGAAAACAGAAGATCCCAATTAAATGTAGCCAACGCAAGACTTCTCCATACACTGTAAGAATTCAGTCTGTGGCGGGTCTGTAGTTTCACATACTTTTCCACTAGCTCACGGTCCTTATCACTAAGACCATAATCCTGCTATTTAGGCTAAACATACCTCTCCTTCAGGCTGTTATTTCAAGTTAGTCTCTGCAGCCCTAAGCTGTTAGTTCTGCTGGGTTATCCTTTTCCAAGTACTTGCAGATGCTAGGGAGTCCTTCCTCATATTTTTAAAACTAATGTTGTACGAATTATCATATGCAGTCATGCTTATCCATTGTTATTTTTTTTTATTCTGTTTTCCTTCCCTTCTTCATGTCTCGAGATAGCTTTTTAAACCCGTTAGACAATTTTAATAATTGGAAAACTAAGCGGGTGCCTAGAACTGTTTGGAGGAGGCAGACAGACGTCAGTCAGTCCCTCTGCCGAACAGAAAGCTACGGCTTCAGCATCTCCGTTCCGCTTGGCCTGCCAGCCGGCCAAATGGCAGGCACGTAACTGCCGGCCATCCGGCACGTGCCTGGAGCAGCTCCAGCCCCGGCCCGCGTTGTCTCCCAGTCAAGCTGCGGGTCAGTGACCTGGGGAGCTGGGAGTACTGGGAGGTGTTTAATGACTGGGAGGAATTCGGGATGTTGAAAGGGGCGTTAAGGTGCAGGGAGGGCGAGGATGGAAAGATGTCGCCCTATGAAAAACAGGCTTTCATTGCCCCGCACGTGAATTGCTCGTTCCCAGAAGGTAGTAAAATACTGCAGCTGCTAAATAAATTAATTAAATTATTCTTTAGGGGTCCGCAAACGCCATTAAAGTTTCATCATTTTAGTCAGTCCTCTCCCCTATCCTAATCCAATGCAAAGAATTGAATCTTCATTGCACAAATTCAAAAAATAGGAGCATTTTCATATCTCAAGAATCTGTAAGAAAGGGGTGGTAAGAGGCTAACTTAGAAAAGTAAATCCTTTAATGTCTGGCAGGATCCAAAAGTGTGCAAGTGCGTCCTCCGCTGTCTTTTCCACAAACTGTTTATTTGTCTGAAGTTCTAGTATAATTCCAATCCTATTAAAGCAAAATATTGGAAACACTACTCTTAAGAGAGAGAGAGAGAAAAAAAGAATACAACATTCAATCGCAAAATACTCCTCAGTTACTTTTCCAGTGTCACTTACTTTATTTTTTTTTAAGTTTTGGGAAAATCATGAGTTATCTACCATACGTTTTTCTCTTATTACAGCTAAGTTATGAGTAGTACCTATCATGGTTTTGACTAGATGGTAAAAAAGCCAGTGATTTTTAAAATGGTAAATAATGAACTCCTCAGAAGAGGCAGCTGAGAATCTTTAGAGAGTTATTACATTTTACACTGATGGGCCCTTTCTGTGGCTTCTGATTTTTTCAGTCACCCTGAAATTGCAATATTAAATAAATGTGATGAGAAGTATTCCTGGTTGGTTTAGTTTATGTTCAGTAATGAGCTTCAAATGTAATTATCTTTGAACTTTCTTAGCATTTTCCTAAGGTTCTTCTCTAGGTTTATTTTTATCCATAACTGAAAATGTCTGCTATAAAAACATTTTTGGTTGCAGAGAGGCAATGATGTGCTTACCTGCTAATATGTTGATAAAACCTGATCTTTAGCTGTGTGGCAATAATTTAGGGTATCACCTGCTTTTACACTATTCATAGAGCTACAGTATCTAATACATCTCTGTAACTTTGCAAGTGCGGTTTAAAGGTCTCATGCCACAAAATACAACCTCAGCTGTTACTCCAAAACATGAATTGCTATTTCACCAGCAATCTCAAAATTATAAATTAAATGCTAACTTTTGTGTGAAAGAAAAAGTATCGTTTGCATTAATGGCAAACAGTAAGCCATCTACAAATGCAACTCCAGATGATATTGACATTTCTCCGAAATTCAGCGTCAGATGCCTTCTTTTTCGGGTGAAGCGATCTGCCAAATCTAAATTGGATTGTGGTTTTGCAGATGATGTGCAGACTTTTCATGAGTTTTTACCCTAGTTATTTCTCCACCTTTTTCACCTATTAATTAGCTTTTCTTGTGGAGATACAAAAGTATTTCAGCATTTGAGGTGTGTATACTATTTTTGTGAAAGACATACACGGCTGAGATAGAAGGAAGCAGCATCAATTATTCTTATTAGATTCAGAGGAGCAGTTATGAGAACTAAGTCTATTTTGTCCCATCCGCACAAAAATAGTTCAATGGAAATGTTCCCTCTGAGTTCAATTGGCTTTGAATTCAGCCATAAGCACTAAAAATAACAAGCTTTTTCAAGAGCAGAGAAACTAGTGAAGCTTTGTGTCCTGTGCCCCCAGCACCGTACCTTTGCAATAATCCCGGCTCTGCATTTGCCATCCCTTGTTCCCATCTCCCATTGCAACACCTACATTTTACCTCTGCAGTCCTTTTCTTCCAAGATATTTCCTAATCACCCTGCAAGTCTCCTCTGTATCTCTTAATTAGCAGAGAGGAGGTGGGCTGGTTTTGCTGAGGCTGTTACTGAGTTACATGTGTGCTGACTGGGCCAGTCAGCGAGCCAGAGGGAATAGATGACTGCTGACCTCACATTTTTACTTAATGAGGCACTAATTTAGATTGCTCTCCCCTTGTCTAGTCGCTGCTTCTCATGAAACTTGTTGGAATGAAATGAAGTTTGATCTTTCTGCTGCTTTGTCAGGTGCACTGGAAAATGAAAACAGGTTCCTACATTGATACGGTGAAGCAGCAGGTAGACAGCATGATGCATATCTCTTTCTTATGAAAAAAAGAAGCTAAAATAAATGAGAAAAGTTTAAAATAGTATTCTAGGATTTTACCAAAGCATTCGTTATGATTGCTGCATTTGAAGAACCTCTGTAACTTCTGTCTCCTGTTTGTATTTGTTAGGCTGCTGCTCATAAATATTCACCTTCACACAGTGAATGCCTTTAATTATGATTGACCAAGAAGTACACAGTCTTTTGAATGGTCCAGCGTGCAAGGAAGTCTAATGTTTCTGTAACCAGTTTGCATCTGCTGGATTAACTGTCTTTCATTATAGTCAAGCATGTTTGCGACGTTGTCTGCCTCAGTTTCTCACTAGGGGTTGTGGTCACAGCATAGAAAACAGAATTAATTTGGTCTTTTGACCACGGAGAGATGGGATGGTCTGAAAAATGGGCATGATTTGCGGCTATGCCTCTGCCTGAAGCAAAGAGGAGCTCCTTGGTGGCCTTGGGCTGTCCTGTTGAGCGTGTTGAGCATGTTGAGGGTTGTGGCTGTCCCAATGGCACTTGGGCTGTGAGGAGCCTCCTCAGCCAGGCATTTGCATGTGTTTTGGCATTCCTGGGAATCAGACCTGTCCTCCCACTGCCCGGTCTCCCTCCCCTTTCCTGAGAGGATTTGCAATCCTTTCCTTTTCCAGCAGAAGCACACAATCTGTAAAGGGAACGGGTGCCGGACTGGGGGTCCCCATGTCTGTGAGGGGCTACGTGGCCACCACCAGCTCATCCTGAGCCAGGTCTCCTGTCACTAAAACTTCCAGACCCGTTACATGGGTGTCAGCGTGGTCCCATTAGTGTAAACCTTGCGCAGGTGAAACCAGGTGGAGGTCACTTGTCTGTCTTTGTAGAAATCCTGTTCGGTTAGGTAAGCCCAATGCAAACGTTACAAGCATTCTGCAAGGCCAGCTGTTCAGAGGGATGATTTGAGGTTCTCTGTTTATTTACTGATTTATTTCCCTGGGGACTGGTGGTAAATAAACATGGATTCTTTTATTTATTTACTTTTTTATCTCTGGGTGACTGGCTCACGTCGAGTCCAGGTTGTTGGGGTGTAAGTGACTCCTGCCTGCTGGTTCCCACTGGGGCGATGTGCCCTGTCGCAGCTGGAGCATTTGTTGGCCATTTCAGCAGAGACTGAAACTTGAATAAAGGCCGAGTGTGAGCAAACTTGCTCTCTTAAGAGATGCTCATTGCTTGCTGCAGGTGAAGCATGCTTATAGATAAACGTATGTCTGTTCTTTAGGTAAGCAGAGACGTTTGTAGGCAGGGGATTCTCCTAAGCATCTTTAAATGAAAATCAAACGTACTTAAAAAAGCAAGGTACAGTTGTGCTAGCAGCTGTGAGCAGCTTCCTAGGTCTGAGCCATGGGTAAAATCATGAAATAAAAAGGAGTTCAGAATAAAAAGAAATCCGGCCCAAAAGATATGGAATGGGGCCCACTACATGTTGCTGTTATTTGCATACTACAAGGGAGGACTAATTTATGCAAAAGCAAGAGGAGGAACGAAGAACTGTGCTTTCTGTACTGCAGTATGTTCTTTCACATACCCCAGTGATCTGAGGTGGGATTTTTGAATGCAATGGGAGTTTGTTATCCTCACATAAGGTTAGAGTTCATCCTTTGTTCTGGCAATAAATTACATACACTGTGGAAATTAGAAGCTGTTTGGCATGTAAGGATTAAAGACTACCTTCAGGCAGACTTGAAGGAGTGTCCCCAGGCAAACCTGTGCTGCTCCTCTGCCAGCTGAAGCAGAGCCCAAAGACGGGAGACCTTACCCCAGGAAAAACGAGTAACAACTTTTGCTGGCCCTGTGAGCTGACCTTGCTCCCTGCAGGGGACGGAGACATGCCAGCGCTGGGGAAGCGGTGGGGCTGAGGTGGGGCAGGGCAGCTCAGGGGGCTGGGATCTCCCTGTGTGTTGTGGCAGGAGGGTCAGTGGGTTCAGGCATCCTCCGATCCAGCGCCCCAGGGCTGTACCTCCATGGCATGGGTCCCTCCTTGGGTCCTTCGCCGTTGGGGATAGCTATTTATGATTTGTTATAGCGGTGGTGCAGTAGCTGCGGCTTCCCATTCCGCTCAGCTGGAGCAGCCGGAGAGGGAAGAGACTTGAAGGTTCCATTGCAAAGTTCCCTTGAGGATGAAGCCCCTTGAGGCCAGCACGGCTTTTGACGTGTTTCTTTTCATTTGCATAAAACAGCTTCTCACAAACGCCAACAGTGCCAGGAAAAGACGACACCAATGATAACATCACTATATTCACCAGGATCTTGGATGGTCTGCTGGACGGCTATGACAACCGACTACGCCCAGGACTGGGAGGTAGGTAACACATTCCCTGTGGCTGGTCCCCCACCATGTGGGATTGTCTACATGATGCCCTCCCAAATGGGTACCCACTCTCGGCACGGGCCTTGATGAGGCAGTTGCGTTTCGCTAGCTGAAGGAAGCCCAGAAACTAGATTTGTCTCCTGGCAAAGAGGGCATGATACAGAGGTCACTGGAAGTCTTCTTTTAGTCACTGAGGTCATCTGAGGTTGGTTAGGGTTAGGAGAGCATGTGTGATGCATTTTTTCTGTAATTGAATACAGTTTGGGGTTCTTTTCTTTCTGGTACTCCCTAAGGTGAGCGAGACAGGGTGCTAGCAGGTTGCTGCAAAGTTCCCTCACTGGTCAGCATGTATAAAATTACACGGGTGACGAAAATCTCTGTTAAAAACAGATCCCCAAAACATCCAATTTTAGACAGCTACAGCAAATCCGTATTGATATGTCATTTTGATAACCTCTACAGCAGCTATTTTAAAACCGTAACATGTGAATAGTTGCTTGCCATCCTAACCTTGTTGAGCCCTCCTTCAGCTCTCTATCCCCCAGATTTCTCTCATCTTCTACCCATGTGTAAACCATCTGTTATGTTTCTTCCTGGCCCTTTTTTAATCTGGCTACCCCCACCCCTTCCTCTTGTGAGACCAACACATTGCTTTCATCCCTTTCTCTCCTTCTCCTCTCACTTTACACAGAGATGCTTGAAAATAGGGCTCGATGCTCCTATCTTATGTAACAAACTTCTGAAATTTCTGCCCTTAAATTAAATTAGTCCTGGATTTGAAAAGATGCCAGAAGGACTTAGAGTCTTGAGGGCAGAATTAATTTCACCTAACTTTGGACATCTATGATATAGATGTCTGAAACTGGGCATATCACCTGCTCCAGCGAGGGGGAATAGGTCCTTCCAAGATACACTTCATCTCATCCTATAGTAGGTATCTAATATGTGCTAGCGATGTGCGCTTGCAACAGAAAGCCAACCACATCCTGGGCTGCATTAAGAAAAGCGTGGCCAGCAGGTCCAGGGAGGTGATTCTGCCCCTCTGCTCTGCTCTGGTGAGACCCCACCTGGAGTGCTGTGTCCAGCTCTGGGGCCCCCAACATAAGAAGGAGATGGACCTGTTGGAGCAGGTCCAGAGGAGGGCCACAAAGATAATCAGGGGGCTGGAGCACCTCTGTTGTGAGAACAGGCTGAGAGAGTTGGGATTGTTCAGTCTGGAGAAGAGGAGTCTCTGGGGAGACCTTACAGCAGCCTGCCAGTATCTGAAGGGGGCCTCCAGGAAAGCTGGGGAGGGACTCTACCAGGGAATGCAGTGATAGGACAAGGGGTAGTGGCTTCAAACTGGAAGAGGGTAGATTTAGATTAGATATGAGGAAGAAATTCTGTACTCTGAGGGTGGTGACACACTGGAACAGGTTGCCCGGAGAAGTTGTGGACCCCCCATCCCTGGAAGTGTTCAGGACCAGGTTGGATGGGGCTTTGAGCAACCTGATCTAGTGGGAGTTGTCCCTGCCTGTGGCAGGGGGGTTGGAACTAGATGATCTTTAAGGTCCCTTTCAACCCAAAGCATTCTGTGATTCTATGATCTATGATCAAAACATGTAAGTCAGAGGAAATGCACCCTTGAAGGGCCTGTTTCTTTCCACTAATTGTAAGAAGAGAGCCTGAGCTCCCAAAGGTCGACAACTGCATTTGATCATGGATGAAATTCCTCCTCAAATGCCTTAATTTCAAGCTTTTGGGGATTTTTGAATGATTCAGAAATTATTAGTAGAGAAATGCATCACAAGCACGTATTTGCATCTTAAAGCAATTACTAATGCAGAACCTATATATATTACAGAGAGAATAACTCAGGTGAAGACAGATATCTATGTTACCAGTTTTGGTCCTGTGTCAGACACAGAAATGGTAAGTTCGGACACGTGCCTGCCAACTCCATTGTATTTACTTTGCTAAAGTCATTTTTGGAACCATCGCTTCTATTCAGATCCTGCAATACCTCGACTGTTTCTTTGTGCCAGGAATACACCATTGACGTTTTTTTCCGGCAAAGCTGGAAAGACGAAAGGCTGCGATTCAAAGGACCTATGCAACGCCTCCCTCTTAACAACCTGCTCGCCAGCAAGATTTGGACTCCGGACACTTTTTTCCACAATGGCAAGAAGTCTATTGCTCACAACATGACAACCCCAAACAAACTTCTGCGCCTGGAGGATGACGGCACTCTGCTGTATACCATGAGGTAATAACCAGGATCCATTTCTTCTGATGCCAATTCCCAGCTAGCTCAACAAATACTTGGGGGGAGTGTTACTTCCCTCATTCCTAGTAGAGCTGGGCAACCTATCTTTCACACATATTTATGTGAATATCAAGAAAAATGGAAAACATAATCGCTGCCTACAAGTACCAATTAATTTGTAGCTTCTGAATACTGCTAGCGCTTAAATATTTCCTTTGATTAAATGGAAGGCATATTCTCAACAGATTTGATGATTCAGTCCAGCTTTTTTATGAAGATCTGTTCTCTCTTACTGTTTGTATTTGCAGCTGCAGCGCTGATTGTGGGAGAACTGTCTCCAAGGCCAGAAACTGAGATCTTGTTCTGGGGCAGTACATCTTGAACCCTTGGTTCTTTTATTTTTTTTTTTCCCCCCCGATTTCACTAATAGTGCGAAAAGGCAAATCATCATAGGGAAAGATGAAATAAGCTAGCAGCAGCGCGAAGCTGCTTTAGCAAGTACTTTCCTGAAAACAAAGCTGGCACATTGTATCGGCAGAGAAGCAAATTGGTGTCTCAGATCTTCAGGGTCATGCTCCTCATCTGATTAGAGGATACTGTCAATCTTCATCAATGCATAACCTAGATACAAGAGATAATATCGGTGATGTTAGAAGATTGTCTGAAATTCTTCTCAGGCCAAATCCCACATCACTGTATGGCAATTTGCTCATTAAAGGTAATTAGCCTGTAGTAATTAAGACTGCCGTCTATCTTCAACAGGGTTCAAGAGCATAGTCGTACAGACGACACTTGGCAAAGAGATGAAAGGGAAAAACCTACCGAGCGAGCGGCAAAGTGTTATTCTGAGCTTTTCACATGGGAGCCCAGAGCAGTGCCCACAGCCGAGCAAAGAGCTCAGGAGCTGAGAGCAGCCCCCAGCTGGCTCCCGGGGCCCAGTGGTTAAGGCTTGTTGGGGCTCAAGGCGATTACGCTTTCCGTGTGCAGGCACCTGGGGCTCCCCAGGTTTTATTTCAGGTGTTTTCGGCCTGTTTTATTTATTTATTTGTTTTGGCCCTAGCTGTAAGTCCCTTCCTCTGAAAGGCAAAGACATTGAGGAGAAGTAAAGTATCCTTATGTAAGTCCTTACGGCTTTAGAGCATCGCAGTTGTAACTGCACTAGTGCCAAAAAGACAGACATGACAGAGCTTGTGTTTGAAAGAAAGAAAAAACCCTCTCATCTTCTCTTCTGCTGTATCTATTGCTGTTCTTGCTAGCCCCAAGTTATTGATCTCCGCAATAATAAGCTCCTGAAACAATGTGAGGATACGCATACATGCTTATATGTATGAAAGTCAGGATAACTATGGGAGTAACCTGCATTTCACAAAAATACTGGTAATGCTGACCTTAAAACCAGTCTCACTGCCACTAAGACTACATTCCAGACACTGCTGCGCAGGCAGCTCCCGATTATCTGTGTAAACTACTTGTGTAAGTAAAGTCCGGACCAGGATAGCAGTCAGCCTGGAGCAAAAACATTATGTCATGTGGCGGATTCGCAGCTGGCACGTTATTCCTGTGCAAGCGTTGGGTTTTATGGTGTTAAAGAAATGCAGCGAAGCAGTGATTCAGGAGGCAATGAGCGGAGCCACCTGAGGCAGCGGAGGGAGACCTGGGTGAGCGAGACCTGGATGAGCGAGACCAAGGTGATCTCGCCGCTGAATCTGAATTACTCTAGGGAGGTGCTTTTCCTCCGACCGTGGCAGATTATTGACACATTAGGTGCCACGGGCTATAGGTATATTGAGGAAAAGACAGTGCCCTGCTCAGCATACGCAGCTGGAGAAAAATTTGGGTTTGAGACAGACTTTCTTACCGTCCCACTCAGTCTCTTTTCCTCTGCTTTGGGGATTTTTGTTTTTGTAGGCTACAGAAAGACACAATGCTTTTGTAACCTAAAAAACATGCAACATAACTTTTTTTTTTTGGGTAGAGTATTGTGTGTGGGTGTGCATGTGTGTGGAAATAAATTCCCACTAACCATGGTGTATGCGATAAGAAATGGAGCGCAAAGCTTTTTAAATAGCTCGCCTTCCACTATTGTAAGTAAAAACTTTAAAAATAAAAGAGTGTCTATGTTATTCTGTTTAAACACAAGTCAGGAGACTGCTTTTGTAACGTGCAGGGGGCTGTGCTAGTTCGGGGATAGCGGTTTTTTCGGCACAGGCTTTTCAGCAGCGTGAGCGATGCTGCGCCGCAGGGTGGCTTGAGGATCCTGTCCCAACCTGTGCAGAGGCGGCTGTGGCTGCAGCCAGCCCCTTCAGCTGCCTTCCCGTGTCCTGACGGAGGTAACGGCTCAGCAGCACTACCTGGCACAGCTTTCCATGAGAAGATAAGCAGGACTGGGCTTTTTGAGGGGAGAGCTGCTTGTCTCGGTGGTGGTGCACCAGTTGAAGGTACTAGGTCTCGGCTGGGGCTTGAGCCCCATCTCCTGTAGCTCCCGTCCTCAGGATCTGGGGATGTGGAGACAACCCTCTGTTAGCTCTGCGTTCCCCTCGTTTCCAAGGAGGAATTGCGAGCTTCCCAGACTGTACGTAGGAGTAATCCGTGCGGGGAGGATTGGACCCTCTGTCATTGACAGAGATGCCTGAATTGCTTTTGCAACCTCGCATCTGGCTTGCCTGAATGAAGAGGAGGGAAGCAGCCGAGCCGATGCTGACCTTCCATCTTATTTGACTTCCAAATATACTGAGCACGATCAGCTGAGCAAACTTCCAGCTTTAGCACTTGTCAGTACATACATTTTCATGATACATGTGTTTACTTATAAAGAAAAATGTATTCTTTGCATATTGCGTTTGATGATATGTTGTCTAGGTCAGAAGTTGATGTGGTGTATGTTGCTACGGAAATCTAATTAACGGGCTTCTATAGACATGCAGTATTAAAGCCCTTCTGCATGAATATAGGAATACAACATGCTCTTTAGATTTCACAGGCAGCAGCATTCTCTGCAGGGAATGACTTAATAATTCTGATTGTCTTTGATTTGCTAGGCCTTATTTGTTTTATTACGCTAATGTGGTTTACAAATGATACACCGCTGAATTGAATGCTGCAAATTCTGTTTCTGCCCCTAGAGGGAAGTATTGTCCGTATCTTCANTTTTTTTTTTTTTTTAAGTAAGAGCACTGTGGTGAAAAAGCACTAGCAAGTATACCTCATATTTCCCTAATCTGTGTAGAAAATAGCTTTTTGAATGGAGGAAAAAAAAATTATTCTTTCCTTTTAAAAACTTAAATTTATTTAATTTATCTTCTCTGAGAAATAAATGTTGTTAAAAGCTTAAAACTCATTTGTTGCATGGAACTGTTCTGAAAAATGGGGATAGTAGTTTAAAGAACCTTTTCAGCCTAAGAGAACCAACATGTCTCGGTAAGCTGCATTTTTTTACTCAGTGGGATTTGGCTATAAAGACACAAGCTCTGATAAACTTGACTGTAGGATGCCAGAAAAAAAGCTGCAACTCTGCCTTTTTTTGCCAGAACTGGTATGAAGTAGAATGTGCTCACCAGAGCTAAACCTTTGGACCATAAATGAACTTTTGGCCAGCAGTTCATAGGGAATTTTTGATGATTTTCTATCAGCTTGTAGGTACTGAAAAACCTTTTTGTGTCATCATAAGGACTAGGCTCCTTGGAGCCCCACTCTCACCATCATTTTTAAAGGACCCCAAGCCACTTCAGCCACAGCTAAGGATACCAGGCATCTGATATGATTTGTGTTTTTAAATATGACATGGTCGTACCTCTGAAAAGTGTACAAACAGATTTTTACCATGTTATTATGGCAACCAAAGGTTGGCAGAGATCCTGGGAGTGTTTACAGGCGAATCTGTGCCATTATTCTGTAAATGCATAATTTATCAGCTGGAGACTGCAGACATTTGTCGGTGTGGTATGAAGAAACTGCAAAATGTTTAGTACAGCCCTGAAATACAGTTATCTATCGCTCCTGGAAGACATGTAAAATTTAGCAATGTGTAGGATGGGTATCCACTTGATGGCAGCATAACCCCACTGCTTGCTGTTCTGTAGCAAATACACCAGTTTATATGGGCTGAAAATATTGTTTCTTACATTAGCACTGAGCGTTAAAATTGTCTGTGCAAGTGTACACATGTCCTGGGCGCATGTTAGCACAAAGCCTGCTCTTACATGAAGCACTTCATTAGCAAGCTAACCATTTTATGCTGTAGAGCTATTGATTATGACGCCAGTTGACTGGAAGATACGATGCTACTTTCAGGACTTACATTGGGAAAGCCAGGTTTTCTTTGCTTGGTTTTTTTTAAGGGAAAATTATTCTGTGAAAAATGTATGGGTTCTCAAGTGCTGACTTTGCCAGAAGGCGGCCTTTCCTAGATGCAGGTTTGCTTGTGTGGCCCTGAGCGAGGAGTGACCAGCAAATCTATGCTTTAAAACGAACCCTTAATTTTCAATCAGCCAGCTGTCTAGATGGGAACACTTCTGTTCAATTTGAATATGTTGCTCTTATTTCAAAGGGAAGATTTCATTTATGCATCCATTTATATTTTCAGAAAGGGATCTGGCAATGCTTTTGGGTATTGTATAAATATTACAAAACTAATTAGGAGCTATCAAGCCATACAAATACGCATTTCCTTTCCCCATGTTAGACGTGCTGCTTTTTCTTTCATATTCAAGCTTCAAACTGCCTGAAGCTGGAAGAAAAAAAATTATTTCTTCACACTGGGCTGAGTCTTGCGGAGTGATGAAAAACTGCCGTGGTGGCAAGGACCCTCAGCTGCTTTTCATCAACTCAGATTTTGACAGAGCGGGAGAAAATAGCAATATACAAAGTGAAGGGCCCTTCCCTGAGGATAGCAGCAGGATTCTTGTTTTAACACTAAGCCTATTGGCTCTCTCCTTTGATCGCACATTGCCCCATTTCTCAAAAGTTGTCCTTCAAGGAACCAGGATTGGTTGTTTTGAAAAATCCATGGCTGGAGTTACCCACAGGGAGAGAAAGGCATCAGAGAAGACTGTGGTGTAATACATTCAAAACGGGCAATTATGACCTGCCCAAATATAGTCCCTATGTAGAGTGCATGACAATAGCCTATTCTGCTGGTAATAAAAGTGGGCAGAGCCCCGCAGAGATCTCCATCGCAGAGACGGGAACTCGCACAGCAAGGGCAGAATTGATTAAAAGACAAAACCCAAACCAGAACCAGCCCTTCCTTGGATGAGGGAGATGGTTGCCTGGACTTTGAGGGGTTACAAAAGGTCCAACTTTAGTTCCAGGTCTGCGCTGAACACAAGGGCAGACCCAACTTCCCCTTGGGCTTAGCTGGTACAATTTCTGCCAGACTCCCTTGTGCTCCCCCCGTTTTATAAGGACAAAGCAGGAGGCCGTGGAGGGGGACAGGGTGACTGAACAGAAGCCGAAGGGAAGCAGTGCCCTGAGGGGTACCCCCCAAGCACCCCCAGGAAAGCACAGCTGCACTGGTGACTTTGTCTTTGCCCAGATTCGCAGACAGGTCCCAGCTTCTGCCACTGGGGGCTTTGGAAGTACTTGGTAGATGCTGAAGAATTGTTAATGGCTACGCTATCTTTTTTTATCACCGCGGAGGATAACATTAGAGTGAACTCCCTAGTCATTGCACTTAGACTGAAATTAAAATCTTCATCTGCCTAATCGGAAATACAGTGCCCTGAAGTACATTTATGTTTGTGCTGAAACATCGCACTGCCCGTGAGTAATCTTAAATACGCTGTGGTAGAGTGCACCAGGCAGGATGGGTGGGATTCACCTCAGCTAATTTTACTCATCTGTAATGTTGATGGCTGCAGCTAAGCCTCTTGGCTCAGAATTGCTCCCAGTGCAGAGGAGAGGATTTCTTAAGGAGTTAGGTGTCTACATTAGTTCAGATGTCTACTTTAGTATGAAAGATGCTTATTTTTCTCCACTCACACTTTAGGGGGTTCCTGGTTTTTTCACAGTGCACAAAAAAGAGCTGCTGTTACTATTGATGTCTGTATTTAGTCACATAAGTCCCATTTTACTTACTTATTTCCATTGGTGTTTCCCACCTCCGTACTCAAGTAACCTGTAGATGAGTGATGTGCCAGCTGCCTAAAGCTATGGGTTGCTCTGGCCAGCAGCTGGTCCTGTAGCTCCATTGTGGAGTACCTGCGCAGTTCCCTTGCCGTGCAACGTAAAGCCCAAGGCTCTGCAAACGTAGCACACGTGAGCGTGCTTAAATTGGGTTCAGTCCTCCACTTTTGTGTAGGAGGGAATATAGTGCACCTTTAGGAGGCACACTAGAAACCCCAATAAATTGCAATCCTGCCTTTACTTGTTTTGATAAAGAGAAGGGGCCATAGAATGTTGGTGAGGAAAGGGGTGTCTAGCAAGGGATGCCAGAGGCCAGCTATCTGCTGATGGGTCTCAGGTACCTATGGCTGAGTCAAGCGTGGAGGATCAGGAAGATGCATTTGAGGGCTGAGGTGAGACAGAGTTTTGCAAGAAATGGGGTTAGAAGGATTTTGGGGAGCAGGATACTTGGTACTGATGATGGTGACTCAAGAATAACTAGAATGTATTGCAGGCTGGGATATAGATATCTGAAGGAGTCAGAAAGTAAAAGCATGTATGTGAGGAATAAATGGCTTAGGGAGGCTGGAGAGCAGCTCCAAGCTACTTCAGAAAAGAAGACAGGAAGGGCCTGGTCTAAGATGCTTCCGAAATGTCTGATCAGATGAACATATTATGGTGGAGAGAGAAATTAATCCTGGATCGTGTTATACTACAGTTACCTTGTAGGAAATTCTTGGTAATTTGCCCTTCTCTGAAGGCTTCATCAAATCAAAGTACTAATGTATATAGCTGAGTAAAGTTGTGCAATAGGCAGGGTCAGGGATAGTCTTCATTGTCCCATTCCATTCCTTTCTACTTGGCTTCTTCAGCCTTTCTACTGGGAAAATGTTTTGGTGTGATGTTGCAGATGAAAAAATGCACTTGGCTTTTCATTTAATTAGTCCACTGGCAGTGCCTGTTTCCAGTCTTTTGTCTACTCACTTCTTAGGACATTGCCTTTGGACATAGCCTTTGGATATCTCAGTTACTTTCTAAGAGATGTTACCATGTTAGCCTGTCTTATATTGATGTTCAGCCTGACTTACTCAGTTTCCTACTGTTAAATTAAAATTTCCTGAGACCACATACACAAATTCATATCTCATAGTCACATTTCTATAATTCAAGAAATTCAAAACTTATTTCTGTTTGGTTGATCTAAATGATGAAGCAAGTCTTTTTCACCAGGCTGTAGCTAAAATCCTGAAGTTGTGTCCGTTATATGCACTATATCCAGTATAAAAGCCTAGGAAGAATTTCTCCAAGCAAGGCTGGCCTTCCCTTTGCATACTCCTGTCAAGGATTTGTGCCAGGAAACTTTAGAACCAAAAGGGATGTTAAAAGGGATTATTTTAATGGCTCAGACTTCATAAGGTTGTCTCACGGCTCCACAGTCATCTCTTCAGTGGCTAATCATAGAATCACCTAGATTGGAAGAGACCTTTAAGATCATCATGTCCAGCCATAATGCACTCCTGTGTCCTGTCCATGTAAAAAAATACTATGTTTTGACTTGGAGATTCAGCTAAAAGATAAGGAAAATGAGCAAGGGCTCAGGGGTGAATGCCCTAGGAGAAACCGTACCCCAACTGATCTTGATAGGAACAGAGAGCTCCCATCCAACTGCCAAACTGTGTCTTCATCCTGGGGAAATCTGGCTGGAGAGAAGGAGCCAAGTACATTGTGGAACATGGTTTAGCATGGGGACAATCAAATGTGACCAGGAGATTCTGCCCTCCCTTCTCTCAGGTTGCACTAGAGCAAGCAGGTGCTTACGCTGTAACAGATGCTAGTGCTGCTGGTGGTATAAATAGCAACCAGATGGTAAATTGTGGCCTGGTTAATGACTGTTTATGGTGTGAAACAGTTGAGGGGTCAGAGGGCTCTTTCCCTGTGGTGGCGAGCAGCCGCAGCCTGCCCGTTTACCTGGCACTCCATGCCTGTATTGATCAGGAGCATGTAGCATTTCAGAAGCAAGGCAAAAAAACCCCAGATAATAATGTCCTGCTTGGATGGCTGAACAACCTCCTCTGTGTACCGACAGGGGTACATATAAATAGGCGTGTGCACATGTTTCCCTGTGAAAGAGGATATTTTCAAATCGCTTAATGCATGCCACCTTCGCACAGAGGTGTGGAGGAGCACTGAAGTTACAGAAAAAGCAGGAGAACTTGATGAGAGGTGACCTGGGAGGTGGACATAGACAAGTGAGGTGAATAAGAAGAGGCCGGGGTTAAATGTGAATGGCTGAAAGGAAATGTGGGGGGGTGTTTTGGAGCTCTAGATCATTTGTCTGAACTGTGGAAAAACCCCAATGATTTCATCTCTGTATTTAGGGTTGGCAGATCATAATCCCTGCTACCTACCCTCCCGCGTCTGTGCATCCCAGTCTAGATGTGAGAGAGTGCAAATGGGCTGGTACTGCCCATCCAGTCACCCCATCCCTTAATACTTTCTAAATCCAGCTCATTTTTCTCTGTAGAAAATACTGTATGCAGTTTTGTGTCTTTCGGTACAAATATGAAGGGTTTGTGAACTGAAAGGAAGGAATAGGATGTCTGTGCAGCCAGGTGACCCTCATCCAAGGGGAGCGTATGCATGGCATTTCTGCCATGCACTCCAAGGGGAGTGTATGGCAGAAATGGAGGAACAAAAGCCTCTTTGGCAAGTCAGAAAACTTGCACCAATCAAATCGTCTAACAGGTGGTATCAAAATTGGAGGATGGGTGGACTGTGCCATATCCATCACAATCCTTAGCCTCCATCACCTAGGGTGCCTGCGGGAGCTTTCTGTTATCCCTTCTCCCTCATGTGCTTGGGTTTTCTCCCACTGAAAGCAAGGGTCGAATGAGCCCCTCTGTAATCAGGTGGAACTGGGCATTGCCATCACCGCCTGGTTCTGCTAGTAGCTGGGACTGGCCTGTCTTGAGAGCCAAAGAGAAGCTCATAGTTCAGTCTTACATAGCACTTCAAAAACAAGTGTATTTATTGCAGTTAGCACATAGTTAACGTGCCACCAAAGGGCCATGCTGATGAGGAGGTCAGAGTCAAAACGCGTAGCATGTGCAGACTCAGGGAAATGTGTGGTATGGCATAATGAAGTGTGGGCTCGTTGAGATGTTGTTTCCCATTTTACCTGCTTCAATAACTGCATCAGCTTCTTAGCATTGGTAATACTAGTTAGATTTTTGGTTTTTAACTCAAGAATTCAGTAAAAATAAAAGCTACTGCAGAGGAGAAATCTGAAGGACTTCCTCATGGGGTGTCAGGCAGAGTTCATCATGTGTAAGGGACCATCAAGGAGACAAAGCCTGGAGAGATTTTCAGTGAAACTCAAGTAGATGGGTGTGATACTGTGCTATAGCATTCGTAGCTGTATAGCCATATTGGTCTAAAGTTTCTTTGGGAAAGTAAGGTTTGTAGGCAGAGAACCTAAAGAAGCAGTTGACAGCCAAAAAGCTTGGTTTTTTTACTGCACCAGTTAGTCTGATAAAAACAAGGCTTCTTCCAGCAAGTTTTACTTAGTTTATGGACTTCATTAGACACCTTGCATGGCAAGGATGGATAAGCATAAACTCAGTGCCCCATCCATTGGTTTTATGCATATTAAAGAAACACAGTAGAATGAAAGGTATTACCTCTATTATAAACTTTTACCAGGAGCTGGAAATTTGATTCTTTCTACAATCCCCCAAATCTCAATCAAAGATCACATAATTTAAGCATCGTGTTTGTTATTTTATTGCCTTTCTCCAGTTTTCCTTTGTCTAGAGGCTGAACATCCCCCTTGCCCCCATCTAAGAGCGTGCTCTGGGTATGCCAAGGTACTCCACATGCAGGGAGGTCATTCCTATAGTGGCACAGCTTTTGACATCAATCCTGTCCACCTCAGATCATCTCAGGATAATCTAGTCTTCAGCACAGTTAATCTAGGCAATTAGAGTCTTGTTTTTCACTTCGACATAAGCTATGCTAAGGATTTTATTTGCTTAAAATGAGAGTTTTGCTGCCAAGCACACCATGCATCTGAATTATGTATTCACAGCTCACAAAAGCATCAGTAACCAGAGCTCTTCGTTTTCCATAGTCCCTTCCCTCTGGCATTTTCAAAGCACATTTCAGTGTCATATAAAGATAACACATCTCAGCATCATAGGGAAGTTGGGAAAGGGTAGTATTCTTGGCAGAGTGGTTATGAAGGAAAAATGGGCTAAGAGCGAAATTTCTGCAGACCACCTTGCTCTAGTTCCTAGCTTTAATTTCTGTTCTGTGCTCACTTTGTATCGTGGATTCCAAGGAAATGTGTGTACAACTGGCATTATAAATAAGAAGCAGTGGTGAACTGTCTCCACATCCCAAGTAGAGGTGCAGAACAAGGCCCTGAGTCCTTCTTTTGGCCTCTTATCCAGTGCAGTGATGGAGATTTGAGAGCAAGGCAGTGTTTGAGTTACCGATAAGAATCACTTCTCTCCCCCAGTGCCAGGCTGCAGACAGTCGCCCAGCCAGGGGCAGGTTTCAGGGTGACTCTTACAGCCATCAATACCATGACTGAACGTTTATCCCCATCCAAACACTTACTGCGCTGTGTTTAGGTAACCCACTATCACCACCATCAACAGGGTTTGTTAGGATTGTATGGGAAGTGCTTCAGAACCAAGAAAGGTTGTTACATATATGTATGTGTGTGTCTGTATGTATATATATATATTCTCATACAAGCACAAATTACATTTACTTAAGGAATGCTGGGAGACATCAGTTCCCTTGGAGTACATGCTTACTGTGCTGGGGCCTGAAACCAGTCTTGCTTTAAAACCCTTCGAAAGGAATAATGGTTGGGTTATAGAAGTGTTCTCAAGACATCAGAGTGGGAGAACGGGTGAATAGTTGTGTCCTGAATCAAGGCTAAATGACTAATTTCACAAACCTAACAATGTGTTCATGATTTGAAAAAAAAAGGACCCAAACCAGCAACTCTCAGTTATCCTCTTATCCACATGAGTGTGCAAGAGTACGTACTGGAGGTGCTGCAAGGGCTCAAATTGTTCTGCTGAGGTTCTGTTGGACCAGGTACCCAGGGAAGCTCCTTCTGGAGTTGGTTCCAGAGAAGGATCTCACCCAGCCCTGAAGTCTCCCTTTGTGGGGTGCCAGCCAGCCCCTGGGGTGGGGTATGGCTTGGGTAAGGCTGGATCCACTTAACTCTTTTTCGGCATGTTGGGGAGATGTTGAGATAGGTTTGAGATGAGTTTTAAATAACCTTTTTGCCTTTTTTTAAGGAAAATGCTGATGGGTGGCTTTGTGCTGGGAAAGGCACTTTGGCTCTTCTGCACCCATTCTGGCCTGAGCCCCACAGCGGGTGCTGGTTGCCTGCACAGGTAGGGCCAAACCACAGCATTAAAATATTCCCTTTTGCCAGGGGCAAGGGCAGTGTGCAGAAATAAACAGCTAAGAAGACAAAGCTGGTTTGGGGATTAGGGTGAACAGGCAGAAGAGCTTCGTATCTCTCTGGCCCCGGTACCTCAGAGCCAACAAAACTTTCCTTGTGTTCCCTTCATCAGTAACTCCTGTTATTCAGCACTTATCTTTAGTTAAATTCTCCTAAAAGCCACTGGTGAGTCTGCCTTTCTGCTCCCCTCTCCTTATAAGCTCTCTGTTTTGAATTGTTTGCATACTGGAGCTCGTAGCTGATAAGAAAAAGCATGTTTCGGCAGCTAGCTGTTGGCTCCTGGGGCAGGTGACTGCCCTCACCTCCAGCCTGGCAGCTGCAGATAATATTCCAGAAAGTGTTTTCTGCACTTCCAGGGTAGCAGAGGGATGATAGCTTTGATCAGTCTCCCAGCTCTTTTCCCACCAGTAGGAACAGATGCTCCTTGCATCGAGGGAAATCATGGGAACAGCAGAGAGGTCCCTGCAGCCTCCTAAAACAGGCTCTTGCCGGACAGAGTGCTTTGTGCTCTCCTTGCAGTGCGCTTGCTGCAGTTGTCTGGCTCCCAAACGTCTGCATTTATTTCCTCACCACATCCTTGACCTTAACACCTCCTCTGCCCCCACCATTAAAAAGCAACAGCCTCTTGAAAGCATTGTTTTACTTAATTCTCCAGTGGGAAATGGTTGAAGGTGACTTTTCTGGAGTGAAGAAGACCTGCTACTTGAATTGCTGTGCTTTTCTTAGATGAGTATTCACTTATGTGTCTGTATTTTGTTGAAACAGAACATCAGTAATCACTTTATGTTCTTAAAGTAAAGGCTATACATAATAAAGCTTTGATGAAACTTTCATGTACAATTATGGATGATAAGTGAAATAATTTGGAGACCTAACTTTTTTTTTCTTTTCAGATAGTTAAGGTATGCTATAGCATTTTGTTGGTTGATTAAAATTTGGATAGCAGTGTAAGTATTTTGAGCGTTATGAAAGTGAGACCTTGTCATTAATAATAAATCAGCAGCTGTAACCAGGGTTTGTTACATATTTTGGTTGAATACTGGCCTCACTGAAGTTAGGGAGAATTTTACCATTAACTTCAATAAAATCAGAGTTTTGTCCTCCCATTGTAAAGGACCTTTAACAGCCACTTTTAATCTTGTCAAAAGCTCTGTTAGACTGAAACTAATCCCATAGGGCTTTTATTAAGATGGAATGATGGTGGAGGAGGGAAGCTTTTAAATGCTTCTGTTGGAAAGAACTGCAGTTTGAACAGTGCTTGTGCTGTGACAGAAAAATCCTGGTTTGGAGACAATCTCTAGCTCAGATAACTGTGCTGCCGTGAGCACAGCAAGATCATTCTGGAGTGACCATGTTAGAAGGATTAGGCAAAGGCTGTTTCATATATGCATGCCAAGGCCTCCTTTCTCTTCTTTCAATAAATGCAAACTGGGAGTAATTGTGTTATAATCAGCTGTGTAAACTAGGGTATGCAAAGGGTACCTTAGCTTTAAGACAATGTTGAAAGCCAAAGTGTGCAAATACCACCCCATGTGGTCTTTGAAGGAGCAGAGCCAAATATCAATTTCTTTGTGACTCTTGGAGCTACGATATGAATACATAGTTTGTGCTGTGCACCTAGGAGGAAATCTGTATGCAGTCACCTATGTTTCCAGCCCCCAGGGTGTAAGAGATGGTTGCTGTGCTGCTTTTTTTTTTCTGCATACAGTAGAAAATCCAGTCTCTTTGAACCAGGAGTCAATGTAGTGACTCTGTTTCTCAGGTCTTCACACAGTAATGAAAAACAGCACCTGTTGGGCACAGAGCACCCCTCAGAAATTCAGGGTACCGCCATTTATGCGGTATATCAGAACCCACAGTCAAGTTTTCTGTTGTGTTGCCCATTACAAGACACTTCACAAGCCTCGGCTAATGCACACTTTGTAAGAGGTAGCTAGCAGAGCATTCACTGACCATTTTAAATTTACATAGGAGGCTCAGCTACACACTTTTAGGAACAGCATGTAACAAATGGGTATAGCCAGTTCATTTGCTCAAGATGGCCAGACTAGGAGTGGCCCTAGGATGGAGGCATGGGAAAAGGAAAGAAGCATGTAGGTGTCATTGATAACGAGCAAAAGGAACTTCTTCGTGCAAAGAGTTCATGTTAATAAAAGGAAAGGCTGCACCCAAGCACATTTGCAGCTGCTAAACTCGGTTCTCCTCACCCCTGAGCTAGACCCAGAAGACTGCACCAGGCACCATCCTTTGAAGGGCTGTACCACATTTTGCTAGATTCAGAGGGAATCTAGGAATTTAGAGGGGGCACAGGAGTAGCCATGGCAGCACCGTGTAGCTTCTGACACTGGTAGTGGCAGCCAAATGCCCTCCAGCCTTATGTGCTACCCTTTCATCTAAGACAGGCAAAAATAATTTCTGGAAGGACTTAATTAAATTCCACTAGGTCACAGTCTCTCTGCACCTTGTCTTCACTTCTCCTCCACATTTACAACTGAGGAGCGTCTACAGCCTTCCTCATAACACACAAGGGTTATTTCCAGAGGTGCAGGCAGCGGGATACAATTCATAGGACAATCAGATGAAGCAGAAGGTCTTATTCATAATTCTGCATTGAATCTTCCTTCACTTCCTGATCCCACAGCTGCTCTCTCAGTAAGATGGATGTAGGGATCCCCTCCTTTGATGTTTGCAGATGGCAAGTATGTGTATAAAAATGTTGTCAAGCTGCAGCCTTTGAAACAACATACTTGAACTGTTGGTAGACAAAGAGACAGGAGATGGACTGCAGTAAAACACGCCAGCTTTATTATGGCACTTGGAACAAGGTTTCTGAATTTATCGAGAAAATTAAATTTGCGGTACTTAGTACAGCGAATATAACAATGCATTGAGGGATGGCAGCCTTGCTTTCAAGTACCCATTAGAGTGATTTTTATGAAAAGGATGCAGGTTCTGGGCAGGATGCTACTAGAACCAGCTTGTTAAATTCATCCACGTAGCACTTTCACTGACTGTGGCTTTGCTGGCTTTGGTGCCCTAGAGCAGTCTGCAGTGCAGACAACTCTGTATTTTAGTGATTTTAAAATTTCTTTTACAAAAATAAAGTCCAAGATCAGTTTTGCCTAAGGGCAGGTCTCTCAGGCCTCAGTAATTTCTTTTCTGTACTGTAGACTTCCTGTCTCTTCTTACCAAATGATACATTATCTCTGCTCTAAACTGTTGGGTTTTTTCTTTTTTTTCTTTTGCTTTCTATGGTGTATTACCTTTACATTTTCTATTACTGTTTGCAGTATGCCTTTTTCCCTCCCTGTTTCCCAGCTCATCCTCATGGTATGATCTCTAGCCAATGATACTATTGCATTTCTCCGTGCTTATTTTGCCATTTCCAGCTATTGGTAAAGACCCAAATTTCTCTGCGTTGGCAGAGAGCGGAGCTGTTTTCCCCCAATTTATTGTCCATGTAGCCGGAGTGCCCCAGCAAGGCATCATTGTGTTGTATTGAATTGGACTGGCTGAACGCTGTGCCATCTGTACACGGACAGATTGTTACCCTTTATGATCCCTTTGGACAGAAGTTCTTGTAGCAAGAATACTCACTTGGGTGTGCTAATATGAAGAGGTGAGTATATATATAGCTGGGGAGCATGGCTTCGTGCGGCTGTTGTGTTAGGGAAGGGTACTTTTGCATTCTGGTGGTAGGGCGTGGTGGATTTCTTTGCAGATTTTTGACCCCTTAGGCAGTGGTTTGGTGAGGAACCGGCCTGCCCTTCAGCAGAACCACGTGTCACCCCAGCACCGGGTGGTCTGGGAGGCTTTGGGTATCTCTGGTCTGACGCCTCTGAGGCGGAAGAGCAGCATAAACCAAGAAAGGGATAAGGGCATTCATAACGTAAAATGAGATTTGCATCCTCATGATCCTGAGCAAACCATCTGTATTATGCAAATATCAAAATGGCCTCATCAAAACCAGATTCTCATTGCGCTATGTGCTGCCTGTACCTAGAAAAGTAAGCTTTGGCTCTCTTGATATATTTGACAGCAATAGAACTGATATTGCACCGCTCAGAACTTTACCGCAGACTTTTCTTTGTGTTCGGCTTGATCTGTCAGTCATACAGAACATCCGTGGGATATGTCTTATTTCCACTGTAGCTCAAGAATTTCCACATAGTAGCAGGGTGGCCCAGGATAGAATTGCTTCCCCAGGCAATACAGTGAGGGAAAATAATGCTATTATTGTTTTTTCCTGACAGGATGCCCAGGTAAGTCACAGTATGTTGAACTGAAATAGACTGCCCCCATACCATGTGATTTCCACAGAAACTAACTGTAGTGCTATTTAAACTCATATGTATATATATGTCATTGAATTATCTATGACTCTATATATATTGATATAAATAATTTCGTATACATTTATTTCTTTAAAATATTTAGGTTTATGTATTTAAATAGTTACACCTATATATAAAGTCAGTGCTTCTTTATGTCTGTAACAGTGCTGTACTCAGGAGTCAAATTCCTAGTCCAGTTGCAGTATCTACAGAAAGCGTATAAGAATAAGGCATGTGGAGAAACTCCAGCACAGGCGTTCCTTCACATCCTAATAAGAAAGAATGATCTTACTGGAACAGCTAACATAAATAAAATCAGTTCATGTGTCTCCCTGTTAGTAGATAAGGCCTACAGCATGTGCACACAGCGGTCCCCCTGGCTTATCTCGCAGTCAGTCTAACCAGGGGTTGCTGTGATTTCAGCAGGAGCGAGGAGCCTTCAGGAAAAGCTTGCTTGTGTCAGCACTCGTGTATTGCAGTGAGAGGACTAAAGGGAAGGCGCCAAAAAAAAAAAAAAAAATTATGTGTTCTCTTTTCACTCCCTCACAGACTGACCATCTCTGCTGAATGTCCCATGCAGCTTGAAGATTTCCCCATGGATGCACACGCTTGCCCATTGAAGTTTGGAAGCTGTAAGTTCTCTTCTGAAATAACAGCTGAATTAAGGCATTATCTGGCTTTCAGGTTTCGCCCTGTCTTCTATGAATCATTTGCCCTTTCCCCACCCCTTCTCTCTTAACATTGCTCATTAGCACCCCCACTCTGCCATCCCTGCTGCCACCCTGCTGCCTGTTTTCAGTGCTTTATCTGGCACTGCTGCTTTTTGGCTCACGCTTGCGTGCTCCGTGATAAAACGGCAAGCTGCTGGGTGATATGTCTTATACATCCACATCGAGCGTAGCAGCCACTGTTAGATGGAGTAGTAGATGCAGACAGCTAAGGTTGTAACTTGGTTTTATGTTTGTAGAAAAAGGGAGCTTTCACTGGACAGTATCAGATTGATGTCCTGCTGTGGTATTTACATGAATCAGATTGCAGTGCACTATCTCTGCATCGCATATATTAAGAGAGATCTAGAATATTAAAAGAGGAAATAACTTTCCATTTGGCTTTAATAAATCCAGTCCTGTATCTTGTTACATGATGTTGTGTACACAAGTATTTGTATATATGCACACATTATTCTAAACTGTATGTTGAACGACGCTTCTTCCTCAGTTCCAAGCCTCTAATCCACCACACTGCTGCCTTGCCAGAAGCTTACTTTAAAAATAACCTCAGGGAATCAGATGGTTATATTTAAATACAAAGCTCTTAATTAAAGTACAGATGAGGCTACTACAGTAGCCATTTTTTATTTCGGTAATCAAATCAGAGGTTCCAGGTGCAATCAGTGTCTCTAAAGACTTTGAAAATTACCAGGCAAGGCATTTTGTTAGTCCCTGAAGCCACCTCACTTCAGCATTTTTCAATGTTTTTTTCAGTTGTATCATTTTAGAGTCACTAATCCTACCAAGATTAAGCTTTGCCTGTATCATCTGTATCTGCCCTGGTTTAATACAGGTTATGCATTGTCTTCTAGTGATCATACTAAGAAGTAAAAACACTGTTTACAGTAATGATTACCAAATTACCAAACTTAAGATGAACTGATTTCCCCTGCAATCCAGATAGACCCAGTTTCATTTTACAAGGTCACTGCAGGTTCAAGTGTGTCTGTTTACTTCAGCAACATTAATTTACAGCAAAGCCAATATAAATCTGAAAGTCCATACACCTTTACATTCGACTAATAAAAACTGTATGCATGATATTTCGTTCTAAAATTAAAAATGGGAAAACATCTCAGAGGAAACTGTCATTATTTGTATGTAGGGTTAAACAAAAGCTACTGTAAAGAATTAAGATGAAAAAGAAAAAAAAGATGTCCTTCCTGGTATCACATATTCTTTACTGTATTGATAGATGAAGTTGAAGTCACACCTGTTGGTCTGTAGTGCAGATAATAGAACTGGGGTGTTGGGTAATTCTATGAAATCTTGCAAAATACACAATATAAAACTAAAGGATAGATATTTAAACAAAGAGCTGATGCAGCAGACATCTGAAGCTCAACCTTAAAGTTAAATGCTTGCTTCAATGCATTAGTAGATTAGGTGTAGTAAGGTGCAGGTTCTAAGTCTCCATTTAGTAAGACAAAAAAAACAAACCCAAAAACATGTGTGTGCAGGAGATAACATTACTAGATAAGCTGCAAACACTTAGAAATAGCACAGTCTTCAATAGCACTGAAAAAACCTCTACAGTCTGTCTGAATGCAATTACATGTTCTGCTTGTCTGAAATGTGTTACATATCTATTAATCACGTATTAGCACATAGGCAATTTTGATGTAGAGAAAAACCAACACTGAAAGGTCGTATTTTGGGCACCTGGGGGCTGAATACGGTTTTAGTTTGTGCTCCTTGCTACGCTCAGTATACAATCCTGGAGTATGTTTTATAAGCTACTACAAGTCACCTTTAAGTTCTTTGACAATGCATAGACGTGTAGCCATTTGGCCTGTGGTAGTCCACACCAGTAGCCACTGCAGAAAATAAATATGTAGCGACAAGCTATAGACAATCTTTCACCCTTGGGAATATCTGTATTACTGATCTGACAGCTCATTAGTAATTTATTGATATTTAATATGCAGATGTGTGCACGAGTAGCAGCCAATAAGTCAGGGTTTATTGAATTAGCCCAGATGTATTTTAGGAGAATACAATATTTATTCCCTATTTACAGCAGTACGGGTTTGCATTAAGTCATCTTCAGGCTTGCAGCAAGACAAAGCCTGCAGGTGTGTATTATACACAAGCACCTGCCCTTTCTGCTTTAGCTTTCCTCCCTGTCTTTCCCCAAAGGGTTTCTTTTTAATGGTCTTCTTTCCGAGAAAGATTTTGCAAAGCCTCAGGGAATAGCATCAAAGTAAACGTTAAACACATCAGCAGTAGAGCTGGGAGGGTGGAGGAGAGGCGAGCGCTAACAGGTCAAGAGGCTGGAGAGAGCAGGGCAGCGAAGGGAAGCAAAGCAGCCGGCGTGCGGTGGACCAGCAGGAGAAGGGATGCCAAGAAGCGATCGGTGCCACATCAGAGGGAGGAGCAGGGTATTATTTTTCTGGCTTCATGATTCTGCTATAATTCAGCAAGCAAAGGGGAAAAAAACCCTGACATTTCCTTCAGTGTTAAAAAGAAGGAATGTTAATCTTGCTCATAGAAATGAAGGTAAATTTAAAAGGTAAATTCTTCTGTCCCGTTTGACTGGTTTCTTGCTGTATTAGAATTGTGGGAGATTTTATGGGCCTAGGCAGCATTATGCGTAGAAATACTTCATAGAAATAACTAAAAGCAAGGTCGAATATGGGAAAAGGGATATAAAGTTACATGCGCGCACCGCCAGCCTAGATACCTGCCGGGCAGTTCAAGAAGTAATACTTCTTAATGCCCTATGGCACATCATAAAAAGCTATGCTGGAGAGAGTACAGAATTTCAAGGATGGCTTCTAGTGAACTGAACAGAGCAGGTTTTAGTTGTTATCCTCTGACGTACAACGCCCCAGTGCTCAGAGATGGTGAGATGAGGTGGATGTGCTCCAGGAGGTGCATGTACACAGCTAGTCTCCCTCCGGGCTTGCATCCCTGCTAGCAATAAGGGCACCTGTAGAAAGCATCCCGCAGAAACCTCATTTAGAGATACAAGGGAACTGGGCATCGGCGCAGGCTCTTGGGTGTCTGCAAACAGGCTCTGCTGCCTTTGAATGAGGAGCACTTGGTGGAGATGGCCGTGGCAGTCTGTTCGTTACCTCATGGTAGCATGGGAAGGATGCTGGTTTCTTCCATGGCTGAGTTTAAAATAAACTTTCCATTGCAATTCTAGCACTGACCCATACTCTAAATAAATTTGTTGGTCAAACAGGATCTGACGAAATTTCCTGATGCCAGCCAGACTTTTGCTAGCAGCATCTTAGCCTAAGAAATTCCTCCTTACCCCCAGGCTATTTCTGGTGTGGGGAGGAGGAATTAGATAAGACAGCAAAGACATTAAAGCTAGGAAGCTTCCACTGATAGGCCTTAAGAGTACATTAAAAGTATCATTTAGTACAGTTTCCAAACACCCATGTGTCACTGGGTAGGTAAGCATCATTATCTCTAGGGCAGCTGAGGCAGAGAAGTTAATTGACTTTCCTTAAGGTCACACAGCAAATCAATGTCAGAAAAAGGATTAGACTCAACTTCTTTGGTTGGAGAGACAGATGTCTAATCCACTAGACCATGAAGGCCTCTGCCCAGGCAACTGACTTAACTCCTAAATCTCATTTTACTCATGCGTTAATTATATCAGTTTTACCTAGCTCACAGGGTTGCCCCGAAGATGAATTAGGTAATTGCTATTAGTGAATGTTAACCAGTGCTTTGACAATGTCAAATACTGTAAGGTGGAGTCTATTTATGGCAACTGTCTCTTGAAGGCAGTGTCTGAGTACACGTAGTTATCAGATCTTGTGTTGTGGAACAGATAAATGCACGAATCTGCTGCCCACTAGTCACTCGGCTGTGAAAAAACCCTACTATTTTTAGAGTAAGTAGAGAGGCTAATGAATATTCTGAAAATAATGAGATCCCCTAGCTCACAAACAGGGGGACAAACAGGCCTGGCATTTACTCCTGATGAATTTAAGTCAGCCATGAAGATGGCGAAGGTTGACCCCTGTAGATCAAAAAGGGAGCTTGCCGACTGCGAGGAAAGAGCACTAGGTGCAATTTGTAGCATCTGAAGAAAGCAGTTAGCCTGGTTTATGTACATCTTTTTAACAGCTCAAACTGAGTCATGGTGTCTGCTGTGGTCTTCGATAAAGGAAAGCGCGCAGGCTATTTCTGTGGCAGGAGGCACGCTCAAATTACTTTCCTCTAAGAAGGTTGGTGAAGCCAGAGTAATGAGGAGAGGAGACAGTAACTTCGCCAGCAGGCCAGGATTTTATTGCAACGCTTAACATTAAGGCACTCACTTTTCACAAACTATCCATGCACCTGCAGCCACTGCGAAATTTCTCCCGAAAAAGTACTTTAAGAAAATTCCCCTGATGGTGACGTTTCCCTCTAATGCTGAGAATTAGCTGAGATAGCACTGAGGTGAAGGCACTTACAGGGGTTTTCTTGATTTTGTGCTTCGCCCCACTGGCACCTGTGAAGCTGTAGGAGAACTGCAGGTGTGGAGGGAGAACTTCAAAGCAGCCCTTCTAAACAGACTCTAATCTGGTTTAATAAAATGTGATAAAGAATGTATTCATCCTCTCCAGACCTGTGGGTAACAGTCTGGAATAAGAATATAACTAAATGAATAATAAATAAAGACAAATGTTAATTTTAGGAGAACTTGAAAAGGGAAAATGGCTCTTTGGTGGGTTTTCCTAGGTTGCTTCCAGGGAGAGCTGGAACTGCAGTCTCACATGTAGAGGCAGAGCTTTTCTGTTACTCCTCCCTATCAGCTGGCCAGAAGAGGTTCCTGAGTCCATTCCTCAGAGTGGAGACAGGCAGCATGGCTTGTTGACTTTGCTGGAAGGCGTTAGTGCCTCCTTCATGAAAGGGCATGTGCAAAAAGCCAGGGAGGTTCTCTGCGAAATGCTAAGCATCCAAGTTCAAGACTAAGTTGTGATTTTGTGATTTAAGGCAAAAGCCAGTTAATATAGAAATGATAGGCTTGGCTTTTATGCAGTGTATAGAAGTTATACTTGGAAATCAGGAGCGGCACACTGCTCGCATACATAATGTCTTCTTTTATATTTTCCTAAGGTTTATCAATGGAGGTTTAGCCACCTCCATTGCAATGGACATTGAATGACTAAAATAAGGTGAAGCGCAGTGAACACTAATATTCAATACTTCTAAGATGTTTGATATATTTCTCTACTCCCTCCTCCTGCCATGCATTACCACCAGTTACCAACCACCACTTTGGTTGGAATTCTACTCCCCTAATTTTTGGCTCTTCAGAAGCTAGGTCTCCAGACATGCTGAAAGAGGTGCTTGTGTCAGCATCAGGCAGGCAGTCTAGACGACTAGCTTGGACCAGGGTTGTAATTTTACTTAAGTTTATCTAGTAAAGCATACACATCTAGCCTGAACCAATTTTCCGTACAACCCTTAGAATAAGTGGAGGAGGTAGAGACCACCTAATGGTATTGCTGTTATTTGCCTCTAGTTGCCTCGAAATCATGGACACATGACTAGTCACAGGTTTGTGTTGTTTAAAAAATTCAGTCTTTTAGCTTAGAAGTTTTTAATACACAGACTCCTGACTGAAACATACGCAAAAAAACCACAGGGATTCACTAGAGCCATGAGGCTGCACTAGACTCCCCCAAATCTTCTGCTGCGCCCAGCTGTTCTGGGACGTGGAGATGCTCTGCTGCAGAATGAGCATGGTGGTTTGGCTCATATCAGAAGCCTTGCATCTACAGTAGAGCCTTAGAAAATGGACAGGATGGATCTGTGACAATTTTAGATAGACAAATATGTCACAGTGAGTTAACTAGACTCCCTTTATGGCCACTGAGAGGAAATAAGTACTTCTGTAGTGCTGTTCATTAGAATTATTTTTGATACCTGCCTAAGGATGAGTTGAATCATTTTTAGAAGTTCTAGCAATTTTTCTGCAATACTAGCTTAGATTTAGATAAGTGTATTGTACCCTGATCAGAGTAACTTAGAAGTCCATTTTTCTCTACATCACTATTTCAGAAATACATATTTCTGTTGTAATTTGTTTGGAAGAAACAGTCAGTGCTGTAAATTAGTTAGGTTTTACATATGTTGATGGTGAGCTTTTATGTCTCTCCTAGGTACTATTATAGCTGTTTCTGCTGGAAGTCCCATTTTTCACAGGATCGTAATAAAACAGCTAGTAGGTCTCTTCAACATGGAGATAACTGTACCATTTCTGCAAGTATCTTACATCAGCCATGCTGTTCCTCCTGCATGGAGTGGAGTGGGTTATACCAATGGATATACCAATGGAGCCTTCTCACAGGTGGCGCAACACAGCCTGTGCTTGTTTCAGATATGGATGTAGAGCAACATGGACACTGCTTTAGTCCAGCATTTTGAGCACTTGGTGCTGTCAGCAGCTTCATCCGTGCGTTGAGTCCCACAGTCAGGCTGGAGCAATGCAGCCTGGAGCTCCCAAAGGGCAGGAGATTCAGCAAGTGTGGTGCATAGAGGAAAATACAGTGATATTCAAGTGTTTCAGAGATCTAAGAAACTTTCTTAACAGGAACCTACTTAGAAATTAAAACGTAGGTTTCTGGGCCTGGACTGTGTGGTGCGGGTTTCTGCAGCAGCTACTATTACGAGACCCTAGTCTGTATCAGAACTTGCAAACGAATACGGCCCTAAATTCTCACTCACCTGGGAGGTTTCCCATAGAAGTGATACCTTTTAGTGTGGCAAAAGTGAAAAAGGCCCTTCCTAAAATTATCAGATCAATCAGTTTTTCTTCACCCATTACAATGACATGCATTCAGGACTTTCCACAAGAGGCTGGAGAAACTGTGCCGGTAGCCTCTGTAAGCATTTGCAGTCACTGTCGTTAATTAACTTTTCAAAGACTTTGTCACATATACATGGTTACCCTTTCCACTGAGTTATTTTAAAAATACATTAGAAACACGGTGTTTGCTACCGTCCAGTCCTCTGGGCATGTGATTGCTCCCCTGTGAAACACTGGGTCAGTCACTTCTTACCTCTGGTCACCCCCCGCCCCGTCCAGAAGCCAGTGCATTTTTCCCCTTAGGTTCATAACAGAGCATAAAAGGGAGATTTGGGTAAGAAGTGCTTCCTGGGGGTGCCGGCGGCAGAGAACCGCTCGAGCAGCCATGGCTGACAGCCTGTGTGCCACCTGCCGTGGGAGCAGCATCCTCATCGGGAGGTGGCCCATGGGCATCAGGCTTTTTGTTGGGGAAAAGCTCGACTGGTGGCGTTCTCGAGGTCAAGGAAAGAAAATTGCAGGCAAGGGAAGGAGTTGGCGTGGAGACACTTGGCAGTGTTTTTTTTTCATCTCTCCTGAAAAAAGTCTAGACACCATTGTGGTGGAGCGGTGTGGAGATCCAGGTCCTTTGCTGATGGTTTCCCACTCTGGAGATTTCAGCCTAAATTTAAAGGTTGCGCAACTGCCTGATTACAGGAAAACAGTGATTCAATTTGAGTTGTCAGCAGTAGAAAACAACATGCAGAGACTCTGTGCTTAATGTGCTTAAGCTTTCAAATGACCCTTGGGTGCAAACCTGCAAAGACATTGCTGGGCCCGTAATGCCCCAAAAGGCACAGCGAGGGCATATGGTTGCCAGCCATGGATCATGGATTTATGGCACTGGTAAATGGAATATTATTTGTAAATGGGACAAATGGGCAAATCCTGCTCTAGTGCTGTACAAGCCAGGTTTTTAATGGCCGTTATTTTCTAAGGTGGCTGTTTCCATGGCTTGTAAGCATTTCTCATAAACGTTTCTGAAATCATTTTCATGATGCTGGGGTGAGGTTGGTAGGTCTCTACCGCCTGCATTTTGCAGGTGGGGATAAAGGAGGCAAAGAGCAATTACAGTCTCTTCTGAGCAAAGATAGAGAGGTTCATTACCTGCTTTTATTGCCTCTGTCATTATGGGTCCCTAGGTTCAATTAGAGCCTCCCAGTGCTACTGCAGTACATTAATGGCAAAATTACTTGCCTGAAGGGGTTTTTTGGCGGGGGAGGGGAAAAGCTGCAAGACACTGATGAAACTTGGATTTCAGTTTCCAGTCTGGCATTTCCTTCGTGACACTTCAGTCTCTGGTGGGCCAAGGAGCTCTCCCTCTACGTTGCCAGATCCTGTGTTAGCCTCCTGTCCTGCTCAGAGCGCCAAGTTAGCCCGAGCCAGGATCTAGCGCTGCTGCAGTCCCAGCTCTGCAAGCTTCTTCAGAGGAAACAGTCATTTTGTCTTGTCTTCCATGAAGAAACGTGACGGAAGGGGGAGTGGGAAGAAGGAAAGCCTGAAGGGCCTTCCATTTTTCCCACGTTCCCACGTCATACCCACTGGAAGACTCCTCACAGCTAGCCTGTGCGAGCAGCTAGACGTTTTGCGGAAAGCATCCCCAGCGGTAAATCTGTCAGCAAAGCTGGGATTCCTCCCTCCTAAATTTATATTTCTGCAGAGTAAATATATACAGCTGAGCTGATCACTCTCACCCTCTTATAATCAGGGGAGAGAAGTAGGTATTTTTAGGCCCAGGTTAATCTCCTCCTAAAGCAGATGACTAAAATAGGTCAGCTGATGGCTGTAGATAAGGAGATGTTTTACTTGTGGAGAGGGAAGACGAGAGCATGTGCATCTTTGGGCCTGGGTCTGTGTGACTGGAAGGGGCCGGTTCCCAAAGTGTGGACGTGTGCCTGCGTGCTGATGCAGGCAGCAGGCAAAACGGCAAAAAATGCCTCTGGTATACAGCAGCTCGCCCCAGAGGGGCTCCTTGTACCCATCCCCGAGGCTGGCCAGTTTGACACGGCGCCCTCAGGAGGTTTCGTCCCCTTCTCTTAAGGATGGGGTTGCCCTACATCCCACATCAGGAGTCTATAATCCGGCTTCTGAGCTTTAGATGACTGCACCTCTGGCTTAGGGAATAAATTGTAGTGATTGCAATCTCAGAGCAGTATTAAAGTGTTTGAATAATAATATTTCAGCCTGCTGTCTCGACATATGTATTGATTACATGTTCGCACAGCGTTATTAATGTAGCAGTACTTCTGAGATTTGTAAATGCCTTCATTAAGGGACTGGTTTCAGAAACAAAGGTATATATTTAGTTCTGCAAGTAGTCCCAATCACTCTTGGCTGCTTTCAGGTCATACTGATTTATAAGTGAGGATGCTTTGAATGGTAAGCTCAGCAGACAGGCTAACTGGGATGGGTGAGTTCCTGGTGCCACTCAAGAGGGTAGGAAGAAAGTCTGTTGAGTACCATGAGGTCACGGTCACGGTTTCATCACATTCTGTGATATTAGATGTGGCCAAAAATCCCGTGTTTGTGAAGGCACACTCCCCAGCAAGATCAAATGGAGTATTTTCTAAAATTCACCCCGCATTTCACAAAAGAAACCCCAGTGATAGTCCTGGAAAGCTGATCACAATAACTTTGCTGATATTAAGTGTCAGCTTGCAAAATGCGGGGACCACTGCAATCAAGATTCCTCACAGAGTAAGGTACTGTGCAAAGTGAGTAATGGTGTCAGTCACACTTTGGAGCATACTTCTGTTTGCCTTGCAAAAAGTAAATTAGATCTCTAACATCTTCCGCATGACCATGCTGTTTTTTCTAATGAAGCAGTTAATATAGCTGCCTAATATTGTGATTGCAAATTCAAAGTTCATTAAATGTTAGTACAGCGCTCAAACTGGCCAACTGATTTGGAATTACCACGCGCTTGGCCTACAAAGACCAACATAGGGTCAGGAAGGCCCCAGGATATTTCAAGTTTTTAAATGTCATCACAGCACATCCTACTGCTCTGTTGCTCTAGTCCTCTTGCAGCAGATATTTATACTGGGCATAACAGAAAAAAAAAAAAAAAAGCATCAGAGGCTGGAATACCAGATTTTGACCTGTTCCATATGTAAAGCAATTGCGTAGCCACCATTATAAGTGGTATAAAAGAAATTCTGAGGTTAGTTGTAGATTGAGACAGCTACCACTAAATCTGAAAATGAAGCAAGAAGCTGTGTTGTAAATACTGACTGCAACAAGAGGAGGAAATGGGAAGAGGCAAAAGAAGGAAGGCATCACCTGCTCCCTATAGTCAGCTCTCAGATGAGAGCAGGGACTTTGGGAAGATGGCCTGGTGCTGCCTGGTACCTGGGAGCACCTGGATGTGTAACAGCCTTGCAGCAGACCCCGTTCAGTCCCCCGTTTCACTCAGCTCGTGGCAGGCATCCCACAGCAACGGGTGGCACGTTTCAGTTGTCTACACCTGCCTGTGTGTTGCCATTTGAGGTGCTCCAGGCTGCCCAATGGGAAAACTTTGTCTTTGCTGTATTTTTCCCCCCCCCCCCCCTTTTTCTCTGTGGAACCAGAGGACCTGCTATCCCAGGACACACAGATCAATTCAGTGTGTCGTGCCTGGTTTTTAATCCAGGTGCCTCCATTGTCAGATTTCACAGCAAGGAGTCAGTCCTCATGACGGCGGTCCCAGTGCTTGGGGAAGAGATGCACTTGTCTGATGTCTCCCCTGTGGCCACTTGGGTGAGCGGGATGGGGCAGGGAAGAGCTGACACTGACAGGGATGATACTGCCTGCATGGCGGCAAATACGCACACCTCTTTAAGGGGCATCGCTCAAAGTGCCATGCTGTCTCCGCAGGCATCCTTGAGAGACATTCTGTATTACTCTGCACATCTCCAAGCTCAGGGCTCTTTTTAAATGGTGTAATAGCATCCCCTGAAGGTACTGTGTCTAAGTGAATTATCAAGATTACCGTTCATTAGTATTCATGTTACATTCATCATTGGTATGACTGTGATTTAGTGTACCAACTTGCAAATAGTCAATTTATTGTATTAAAGCAGTCAGCAGCCTTGCCTATGCTAATCATGAATCACACCTCCAAAATCACAAAGTTGCTTTCAGGCAAAATCATAAGGTTGGGGTTTTTTTTCCCTTTGCTTTATATTTTTGAGCTCTAAGTTGGATCACATTTAGAGTTTTCCCTCATGAACTGGAAATTCTGGAATTAAACAGGATCTTCCACTTGTTGCTTGCTTTGAAAAGCCAAAGAAAATGGCTTTCACAAAACTATGTGTCTCAAAATGAATTTCACAGGCATCTTCAGTTCAGTATGTCTCACCACCTCATAGGTACAGTCTGTGCTTCCATTTCATTTCCATGCCATAGACACTTCTATCATGTTCCTATTCCCACCTTTTCCTGAAGGTGACTTACAAATTACATTCTGAAACAGAGTCATTTTGACCTAACTTAGGGCTTCATTTTTTTTTAGTAATGATCAGTATCGCATATTAGTGTTGCTTAGTAATGAAGTCTCTTGAGATCTGTCAGGCACATTTTTCAGAACATCCTATTCTATTTTCTGCAGAATGTGACAACAAGATCAAATAAAACTGTGTATCAGGAAACCTTATAAAATACTGCCTATGTTACCAAATTATATTTTTATAGTAACTTCAGGAAGGCAGAAGTGATCATTATAGTAGTGCTGAACTTCCTACTGCCTCTTTCACAGCCAATGGTGTCCTCTTGTCTTTTGTTATAAGTTTTAACACAAGAATTGTTTCAAGTCCATGAATAATTTCCTCTTTGGATATCATCCATTGTCCCATCCACATAATACTGTGCCATTCCAAAAAATGTTCATTCTGAACATTTCATTTCTGCTCATATCTGGAGCACTGTGCCTCCCCAGCGCGAGAAAAATACAGACTTTGTGGAGTGAGTCCAGTGCAGGGTGACAAAGATCATTTAAGGACTGAAACATCTTTCATATGAGGAGAGGCTGAGAGAGCTGGGACTGTTCAGCTTGGAGAAGGGAAAGCTCAGCAGGACCTAATCCATCTGTATTAATACCTGATGGGAGGGAATGAAGAAAAGGGAGCCAGACTCTCCTCAGTGGTGTCCAGTGACAGGACAAGAGGCAGCGGGCACAAATTAAACAACATTAAATTCCATCTGAACATGAGAAAACATGTTTTTACTGTGAGGGTGACTGAGGACTGCAACAGGTTGGCCAGAGAGGTTGTGAAGTCTCCATCTGTGGAGATATTCAAAACCTGACTGGACATGGTCCTGGAAAACCTGCTTTTGGTGTCCCTGCTTGAGCAGGGGGTGGGACTGGATGATCTCCAGAGGTGCCTTCCAGCCCCAGCCATTCAATGATTCTGTGTGATGCAAATTTGTAATCCTGTGTATTTATACACATTACACTTCTTGTCCATGGCACATACTTAAAATCATGCATGCTGTTTATCCATATGCTGTAAGCTCATGCCAGTTCAAATAATCAGTCTTAATTCTGATGATTTCAGGTCCCTAAAGGAATTTACATGACCCTCACATTATCCCAAGAACAGCAGAATTCATCACGCTATGGCAAAATCTTCATTTTTGGCTCTTAATCATTGAATATGTGAATACATTTCTCTTAGTATTTAAATTGCTGTTTTCCTTTAATAACTTACTGTTATAAAAAGCTATTTCCCCCTAGACCCAGTCCATGCATATTTAGTACCATGACTTGTTATTTTTATATTTAAAATTACATTTTTACTAGATCTCTTTTCCATTAGTTCTTCCTATAGAGTGATCTCATTTGGGCACCGATTCATTCTTGTCAACTCAATTTAATGTGAACTTCCAATTACAGAGCTCAAATCTGGCCTCAGTTGCATAGATGCAACCCTTGACAGATGCTTTGTAATGGGTTAAAAAGTATTCATGCAGAAACCAGAAGAAGCCCAGCCTGACTCTTAGGATTCAAGCTGGTACATGATGGCTTAATAGGAGCACTGGTTTACTGCCTGCAGGAGTCTTTGGGAAGTTGGAAATCTGCATCTCCATTGAGTTGTATAACAACCTCTAAGTGAGTCAAATACATTAATGGGTAGATAAGATAGAAAGATAGAGATTTGTGTGCGTATTCGGATTGCTATTAGAGCTTCTAAAAAAGCCGACAATTTATGCACATCTTTCACAATCAACAGGCTTTAATGGGGATTAGCAATACTCCCAAGACTAGGCAGTCTGATGATCCTGTGGCATGTACTAAATACCCTGATGATAAAGGCTAAGACTGCAACTGCTCAACTGTAATTAATAAAATTTAAAAAAAAAAAAGCCAAAAGTCATCTTTCTACAGTATCTATTTAAGTGAATTCAGCCTCCAACTAGCATATTTTTGAAAGAAAAGTTTCTGCCAGGGTTTGTGGATCACTGGTTTGTTTAACTGTGGAATGCAACTCAAGCATGCAGGGTGGGCACCCATACATGCAAATCCCAGACTTCACAGGTTGCCTTTGCTTAATTATGCAGGCTCTCCTTTTATGGCTTCTTGTGAGGTCTGTCAAAGGATTTGTGGGGTGTATTTGAGAGTTTTCTTTGTGGATTTGGGGGGTGTTTTCTTTTTTCCTAAATTATTTTATGCCCTGTCTTGCAGATGTGAAAACTTATTGGCAGACAGTTGATTTTTATTTTTTTTTCCCCATGGTTTATAGCTTCAAAAAATCAGTCCTAGAAATACATCTGGGTCCCATGGACCCCAAGTTTGGACTCAGCCATCCACGACTGGGTTTATTTGACTTAGGGAGCCAAGAAACATTTTATTGTTCGGTTGGGTTTTGGTTTTTTTTTTTCTTTCCCCTGGAGTTTATTCCGATGTGGAGGAGAAAGAAAGGGGAGAAGGGAGAGTGTCTGTCATAGCCACAGGTGCCACCAGTGCCCTGTTGTGGGGCCAGTGGCAGGAAAAGGCTCCCAGCTTGTGGGCTGCTTGTCGAAGGTACAGGAGGATGCTGCCCTGTTCACGCTCTTTCGTTCGCAAATGAACAGAGGGAAGACAGGGCACCCCTCAGTGCCAAGGCGAATGGCAGGGATCCTCCAGGTCTTACCAACTGGCTGCTCTGCTTTGTCAGACTTTGTTTTAATGTCTTTCCTCCCTTGGGCTGCAGTTGTTGCCCTGCCCTCTGCTCGCTGGCCTAAGAAAGACCATGTCATGCTTTCCTTGCCAGGCGTAGGGGAGCAGGAAGAGGGTGGGATAAGAGCAAGGGAGATCTTTACCTTTTTTATATTGTGTGGTGTGTGTTGGACGTTCGAATGTAGAAAAATGGATCTGCTCATCACTAAACAGATAGGGGAAGAAATTACTTATTTCATCATTCTGGTTGGTGATAAGCCTGCAGCCATTTATCGAATGTCCACTAGAAATAAATGTCTGTTGTCATTTTCTTACTTTTAATAACATTGTACCTCTCTGTAATTTTAGCTGTTCATCTCAACTGCTACCTTTTCTTTTTCGAAAGAGTGAGCTTAGAAGAGAAAGAATGAATTAACGAGGCTCCCCCCTTTCCTTGGCAAGCCAGCAAAATTATTATAAAGAACACCAAACCAATTATTTGGATTCATAAAACCAGAAGAAACCCACTTGCTTAAAGGTATAATAAACACCAGGCAGTCTCACTTGGATTTTCAGTGGCTTTGAACTTGAGTTTGCTTTTACAGCAGCATCAGCAGCATTCTCCAAGCTTGCTAACTCAGAGCCTCTACTACATTTTTCTGTCACCCTTCGGGAGACTCCTTGTCCCTCCTGTGTGTATCCGGGATAGGAGGGGAGGGCCTTATTCCCCTGTCAGCAGTAAACCTTTCTTATAACTCTAGAAAGCATGAGATGAAGTTCTTCAGTCCTTCAGCAAGCATGGCTGGTAGGCAACCTACTGGAAGCTTTACTTGAGGAAGATTTTTACACAATTTGGTGTGATAGTGAATAATGAATGCCATCTCTCCATTAGCACCCGCTCTATCCTGATAGGAAAATAACATTCTTCTAGACTACTCCCACACTTTGAGCTTTCAATATGACCCTGCCTAAGTATATTGCAGCCAAGCTGGAGCTTTTGGTAGTCAAGTTTGGGATAACTGGAGTTTGAGGTTTCTGGAAGAAATGTGGCAGAAGGTTTGAGGTAGAAAGACAACTACCTGCTACAAGTGCACAGGTTTATCTACCTGGAGGTTTACCTAGATGACCAGAAAAGAGATGGTCAGTGGTTCAGCTGCCATACCAGGGTGCCTGGCCTTTTCCTGTCAGAACTGCAAGTTTCTGTCAAGGATACTCATGGACTGAGAAGGTCGCGGTATCTTTTTATATTCACATTCATGTTTTGACATTTTCTCCATTCTTCCCTTTCTCCCAAGGAGGTTAGACACTCAGAGCCTGGCCTATAGTGAGGAAAGAAGGCACTAAGCCAAAAATTTTGTATTACACCTTTTTAAAACGCAGACCGTGTTTTCTTATGTCTGTGTGGAAGATAGAGGAGAATCATATCATATGTGATCCTGCGCAATACATTATCTCTAGACTGGGGTAAATTCACGTTATTCCTAACATGACAGACTTCTTTGGATGGGGAGACATCCCTGCAGGCTGCATCTGTTTGGGGTGAACTCCACGGGGACACGTCTGTCACTCTACTGTGTCTTAAAGCCCTGGCTGTGACCATCCTGCTCCTGCACAAGAACCTCTTCTAGCTGGGCTGTTCTCCCTGCTCCCTTAGATACTCTCCTCCTGGCCAAGCAGCGGCACAGCTCTCTGTCTGATAGCCTCACAATCGATATTTTCCTGTGAGAGAGAGACTCCTGAAGGCTGGAGTCCTCTTCCCAGGCAGGGACTGGCCTCAAGCTCTGCTCTTGCCTGCCTGAGTCCTCTCTCTTCTCACCAGATGACCCGGTGTGGCAGCCTCCCTTCCCTACCATGGTTTGGAAAGAAAGCAGCCTCACGAAGTGTTGCTTGGGCATACCTGTGAGATCTGAGTGGAGCTTTGGCACCTTCTGGCCTCTGTCTGAATGACACTTATTTTTTTACAGGAGGAGGTGCTGGGCTTCTCCAGAGTAAGAGCTTCCAACCCAGTACCGGTGCATGTGTTTAAGTACTTAGTAAAGGCTGCAATTCAAAGCAGAAGCACTGATTTATTTTAGGACTCCAAAGGCTAGGGAGAGCAGAAAATTAAAGCATCTGAATACTTGTTAAGCCTTACAGGCCTATGTTCCTGTGTAGTCGCAATTTTAGTAGAATTTGGTTATGGTGCTCTCACCGAGAAGCATCTAGTTGGGCTGAATTATTGCGTGCTGTCGGCAGAAAACAGAACAAACCAAATTATCTCAGTGCCTGGGATCCTTGCAGTAACAGGGATCTGCTGAGGTGGGGTACATCTGGATCACCTCAGCAAGAAATCCAGTGCTTTTTTTTTGCATAGAAAGTAGCATAGGTAAAAATCAAATTCTCTGACAATCACAAATCTGCTTACACAAATACAACATACACTGGGGATATCAGCACATGAGCAACATTTACCAGATAAGCATTTAAAAAGGAGGGCTTTCTGCAGCACGTTTTAAAATGGACCGATCTCCTCCTACTTGCCTTCTAGCTTTGGAATTATTTGCAACATGTTGTGAACTTGTAATCATCTCTGAGATGAGAAAGCATCTCAGCTCCAAAGGGAAGGTGACATTCCATCACTTTTTGTGATGCAAATATTTTTAAATATGGAAGAAATTTCTTCTTAGCCTTTCAAAGCAGATCATGAGATGTAATTACAGTAATTTTACTGCACAGCTACAAATACAAGCACATGGAAGGCGTGTGGGCAGCCCTGCATGGCTAACAAAGGTTGGAGGATTTGTAGCTCCTCAGCTTCCAAAGCCTGGATCAGCTCCAGCCCTGAATGCTGCAGCAACAACTGTCAGATATGTGACCAGAAAGATCTCATCCCATCATTATTATTCTAGTGACAGTAGTCCATAATATTTTTCTCAGAAGGTTATCCACTGTTTAATTAGCCCGCCCCCCCTGCTTAGGAAATTGTGTCCTGTTCTTCACCTGACACTGCCTGAAACCATCTTTCAGGCACTGAATTTTTCTTTTCCTTTTGTCAGTAGTACATGGAATTCACCGTGGTTTTAGGAATCTTTTCAGTATGCAAGTATCTCTACTCAGTGCTTGAGTCACGTCTCAGCTTCTTGTCAGTGAGCTAAGTAAGTTGAGCTCCTTAAGCTTCAAATCATGACTTGTTTTCCAGTCCCTGGAGATACTTGTGACCCTCTTTTGAACTCTCTTCCCCTCTTTGACCTCTTTGCTGAGGTGTAGACAACAACGTGCAGATAGCCATAAGCAGTCAGACCAAAGGTGTATCTCACCTAGTGTCCTGCCTCTGGACGTGCTTCCCACAGATGCCACAGGAAGACTAACAACAGTGAAAACAAGGTGCTGCTTGCTTCCCTGCTAACTGCTCCAGCATCCAAGTGATCCATTGGGCTACACGCGTTTGCTCTTAACCTGAACCAGGATCACTTCCTATTTTCTGCTTGATGTTCCTGGTTGTATGGATCCAGGGACAACTTTCATGTATTTCTTGCCATTGCAGTGCTTCAGCTTACATTGACCCCACTGTCTGTGAAAATTTTTAAAAGTCCTCTGTGGAGTTGCAGCTTTCCAAGACAGCTTACTAGCTCTAGAAAACAAAACTCACAGTCTGATGGAGCCAGTATACACAATCCTTCAAGCTAACCTCCTGCCATTGACTCTCAAGTCCTTGCCTGGAAAGCCACCGTGTGTTGCCTACTGCACAGGTGGCATTGAACTAGGATGTGAGTTTTTCCAGAAGGAAACATTCTTCAGCCCCAGCTTACAGAGTGCAGAAGGTGAGATGTCAGTATTTGACTTCAGGCTGCTTCCAACTCTATCTGCATTTCACCTCCTATTTGGAAAGAAAGCCTTGCCTGCTTTCCAGAGATTTTAGTACAATGGACTCCAACCTACTGTAACATGCCTGCAGTAATGTTGCCTGAAAGCTTTCAGTGATCAGGTGTGAGATTTACTTGTGTTAAATAAACATATATTTAAATGTATGGTCGGCTCCTGTATTTTTTTGAGACTTTGTCTGCAGAGGAGGCTTAAAAAATAAAACCAACATTGACTTGTCTTTCTAAAAGAAAACTGAGATTCCCTCATAATAGCATAATTACCACAGGTGTTAAGGCATTAAAAATAACAGCAACATTTATAGAGGAAGGAATGAGTTGGCAATACTGCCACCACCTTTATTTCCTAGGAGTTCTAAATGAATGTGAGGGAAATCTTATCACATTTGCATCTCCAGGTGTGCAGGTGTTTCCACACCACCACCTGTTTGCTCTCGTACACACACTCCTGCTCTCCATCAAGCAGTCTCACCCCTGAATCCCTTCTCCACTCCTCAGCATCACAGGGACAGGCACTCCACATCTCAGCTTCCTTTATCTCCAGCCCTGCACGCAAGACCGACCCCCTCATTCCCATGTACATATCCCAAAGTCAGCACACATGCACCAGACCCCGCACCTGCACATGGCGTCACTTAGTATTTTATCCTGGAGATGGGACGTGACACAGAAGGTGCCTGTTGTTTGGGCAGTTAAGGTGCCCGGGTCCTTTTGAAAAGGGAGAATTGGTAAAACGCTTTTTGCAGCTTGCTGGGGTTTAGGAGCTGCCAGACAGGTGAGTATGGGTCTGAGCTGCTCTTTCCCAAATCGAGTGGTTGTGATGGATTATATTTATACCTCCACTGTTCCAGCCTTTGACAAACCATCCCACACATCTGTTATATTAGAAGGCTTCAACCTAATATTTTTTTTGAGCTGGGCATATGGGAACATGATTATATCATCTTTATTTGTTTTTCTCCATTCACTCTCACTCCTCCATTCTTCCCTCTCCCCACCGCTTATCATTTAAGGATCCACTAAAGTGGATCCAGTGTTTTTTACTCATTACTGTCTTTTTCTCCCTTTTGTCAACAGATGCTTACCCCAATTCTGAAGTGATCTATGTGTGGACTAATAGCACCACAACATCTGTAGTGGTGGCTGAGGATGGTTCACGACTTAACCAGTACCACCTGATGGGACAAACAGTAGGAACTGAAAACATCAGTACCAGTACAGGTAGGGAGAATATTTCCACCCTATAGTTGCTGATAGCTGGAGCAGGAGGGGGAGATTCACCGGCTCCAGTTATTTTGCGAGGAAGACAGGGAAGCATCTGCGGGACGTGGGGTGCTAGGGAGGTCCTGTGCGGGTTCCCGGCTGCGCGGCGGAGGCACTGGAACACGGGGAGGGTTGTACGCTGGTTCTCAGGGGTGCCGCAAGGCTGTTGCTGAAGGTGCATCCAAGCCCCTGCTATTTAACGGGAGCGCCGGAGAAGCTGCACGCAGTTTCTTGGTGACCGCCTTTGCTGAGGCTGCCAGTGTTGTTGCTGGCTTATTTCCCTGTGGGAGGAACCACCCCGGGAGGCAAACACCACCCACGCGTTTGATCTGTTTCAATCACCGCTTTAAAATTATTTGCTTGATGAAACCGCGTGGAGGGGAGGGAGCTGGGGGAGGGGGGGGCAAATGGGACTGTGGCTGTGGCGTGGCTCGGCAGCGTGTCCAGGGGACCATGTGGCCAGAGAGGAGGTGTAAACCCTGAGGATTCCCATTTCCTCCCGGGCTGCAAGCGGAGGCGCCAGATGTGGCAGCATTAGGGAGGCAAAGAAGCTTTAATCGCAGGCCAGGCACCCCACGTGAGCCGTGCCCCCCTGCTTCTTAAGGCTCCCACGCAAGGGCAGCCCTGGGCGCGCATTGGCAGGGGAACTCCCGGGGGGGGTCGAGGCCAGGCCAGGGCTCACGTGGGCTCGGCAGGACGAGGGCTTAACCAGGTTACACAATGCACTCGTCTGGAGAGCATTAGCGGCACCCAGCGTGGGGGCTCCTCAGCCTGGGGATGAAATAGCCGGCCGTGAAGGGAAGGGGGATTTCCAGCGCCGCTGGCTGTGCAGGGCTTGGGGAGGGGAAAGGGGGCAGCCCGCAGCAACCCGGCTGGGAGCAATTCCCGCTGGCAAAGCAGGGCAGAGCCTTCTGGTGATGCGCGGTGTCCCTGGTGCAACAGGACGGGCTGTGAGACGCGGGCAGGGTTGCAGAGGATGAGGTATACATTGAGTGAGGAATCTGTTACCATCTGCAGGAGATGTGAAAACAGGTACACGTACGCGCACGCACACACAGTTAGTTGGACCGAAATGTGAAGGTGCGTAAAGCTTTCTGCTCAAACTGTCCAAACGTGGCAAGTAAAGAGGGCAGCAGCTGAGCTTGCCACCTGCTCTCCAAACTGGAGACAGAGCGAGGGACAGCTTGCCTTGGCCAACACAGGAGAGCCGCAAAACACGACTGCCCTCTCCGTCCTACAGAGCTTCACCCCCTCCCTCACCCATTCCAGGAGACACAAAGCTGTTGCTAAAGCAAAGGTATCTACAGTCAAGAGAAGCATATAGACGGGCTCCGAGCAGCCACCGCTGCAGGAAAAGGACGAGTAGGCTATCTCCCATTAAAAAGCAAAGACGCTTGTTTCCTTACCAGTTTACCATCATAGCCGCGTTGTTTTCTGCAATGAACGGCAGCTCCCCTCTCGCCTTCATTGTTGCCAAGAAAAAGATCCAGAGGATGTACTGGGGCATCTCCTACAAGTTCGTCCTGCTCCTCAGAGCAAGAAAACCATCCAGCCCAGGCAGTGAGTGCTCCAGCGTGTCAGCTCCGGACCACTTCCAGTTTGCAGCTTTGCCTGTGAAAGCTCCTTGTATTCCTCAGCCCAAGGAAGCAGGGGACTCTTCAGACAAATCCCAAAGTTTCTGCCCAGTTACCACCTCCCTCCTGTATCTTAAGATTTAGGCTAATAAATGGTTGCTCTCCAACGTCAAGATTTTATATTAATGTCCTGGGTTACATCTGGGCTGGCTGGATTCTGATTGCAGGGTGGATCACAGAGAGCAGGACACAGATTGTAACCGGGGATTAGCAAAATACAAAAATCCGATTTTGCACAGGGAAAGCATCAGTCAGTGATGGATTTTCTGGACTTCATCAAGCTCGTAGGAGGCCAGTAATCAGGGTTACTTATGAACGGCCATCTAAGGCATTTCTTCTTTCTATTGAATTGTGAACGTGAAAAGGAAAAACCAAATAGCTATTGCACAAAACCAAGTGCTTGGATCTTTTGTGGGTTTTTTTGACACACAAGTCAAACTACACAGCCCTTGCAGGTGCATAGGCAAAGTGTTTGTTTATGTCATACGACATTTATTCTCTCCTTTCTAGCAGGCTTTTTTTTTAAATGGAAACGCTGGACCTGCACCAATCCCTTGGGATTCTGTTGATTTTGTAGACGAGCCACTAAGTTTAGCTGTCTTCTCAGAAAAGATATCCTGGCACTCCTAATTTGCCAACCACTCTTGAAATCGGGAATGTTTTAGCCATGTCACAAAATAGCTCTGACATGTGCCACCTGTTTGGGGTTGGGTTTTTTTGTGCTAACATCCCCAAATGTCATTCCCTCAAAAGAGAAGATATTTGACTACTCACAGTGCTTCCAAAAAGCCCAACATCTGTTATGTCCTGGTGGTGCAAGTGCTGAAAACAATCAGATATGGGATCCAAGTGGATCTTGCTGCTTTCAGCAAATGGTTGCCCAGTTCTGTTCCCCATACCCAGAATCTCTCATCGCTAACTTAGGATCTGCAGTGCCACAAAACAAAACAAAAACCCACTCTTTTATATTCTGCCAGCTGGAGCCTGAGCTCTGAAAAATCCAAAGCCTAAATAATAAAAGAAGCATTCAACTCCTCATTTTGCACCAAATAATTCTGATTTTTCCCTTGAGATGAATTTTTCCCCTGCATCACTATAAAAAGGACACAGGCATTTTTCATGGGCCAAAATATTCTGGATGTCAGCATGGCCAGGGATGTGGCGTCACAGACCTAAAGCCAGGATCTCACCAGAACAGCTGTTGATACACCTGAGTCCGGGTATATCCAGTAAAGAAACAAGCCTGGGGTCTGGTCCATCCTCATGAAAATACTCCGTTGAATCCCAGCGTAGTAGTGATGGAAGAATGAATGTAAGATCCTGGAAAATTTGTCAGGGTGATCCCCAGAACTCCATCATCTAGATACTAAAAAAATATTGTAGCAGCTTTTAAAGCATAAAAAAAATTCTTAAGACCAGCAGCAGCACAGTAGCATAGTTCTGTGAAGAAATGCAGCCATTCCCATTCTAGGGCTTTTCATTAGTGCTCCATTTGTTATTAAAATTGTTTTGTGCAGTGATGAGTGGACCCCATCAGGAACAGGATTCTCTTTTAAGTGCTACATAAACCTATAACAAAAATTAGCTCTTGCTCAAGAAAGCTTATGGTCTAAGGATAAACAGTGGCCTTACAGAAATAAAAGGGAGCTTTGCCACTCCAACAGAGTCAGGATTTTGTTCTACATAAACAAAAGGCCAATTCAGGCAGCTTTTAGCTTTGCTTTAAGCAGTGGTCCCAGGGCATTAAAAACCAAGCTGGGGGGTTTTCTTAAGCCCTAAGTCTGATGGAGGAAGCATTCCTAGCGTAGGCATTTTTCAAAGGGACAGCATGGGAAATTGGAGAAGATATTGGTTGGAAGAAGAGCAAGTACAAAATCAAGGTGATATCATTATTTCAGTGGAGAGAAGAGCTTTGATAGGTTAAAGAAAATGATAAGGTAAAAATCAGCTGTGGAGGGCCATGAAAATGTCAGCTTTCATTTTCTGCATTTTAGAAAGGGGAAAAAAGGGGTCCTGTTGCTCTGCTGAAACTGTGTAGATTTTTTTTATTCCGGCTCCGAAAGCATACTGTCAAAATCAATAATGCACATCGTCACTCCTTACCGAGCAGGGAAACTGTGACTCAAGCACATGCCAGTGCAGTAGCAACTGAGAAACAAATTACAGGCACATAGACCCTGCTGCTCCTGGCATATTTTATGGGTAATCCACAAACTGAATACTCCTAAATAAACGGCAAGTGAGGTTCCTCCTGAGACCACAGCATGTTCAGCATCCCTGGTTCGAAATTACACTAAATGGAAGGGAATTGGACGTTGCTTCACAGGGATTTTCTCCCCAGTTTTGCAGCATTCCCTGTACATCTTCACATCCCTCTTCAGGGAGCCATTTCACCAGAAAATCAAACCCCAGAAGAAAGTCATAAAGATTGAGGCAGGCTGTCAGCTAAGGTATTTCTGTGCTATTCCAGTCTTTCTGTCTAAAATCCTCAGCACGAACAAGGTCTGTAAACTTCATCCAGAAGAACGGAGCTCCTCTAGCATAACATAACAGTGCAGCTATACCTGCAAAAGCCCTTTCCCTGTAGACCTGTTCTCCACTAATTAGCCATATTGTCACTTAGAAATAATCTGCCAAATCTAACTGCTTAGCAATGCTGGCTGCAGCTCAGCTCGGGCTATTCACTCAAGGCAGAATCAGTCTGTTATATATTTTCCTTTTGTGGTTGGTCTATAGAGACTAACAGTCAAATCTTGCAACAGAGGTTATAGCTGTATTTGGTTTATTCTTGGAGGACAATATATCTTTCAGAACAGGTATTACTCTGATTCATCGGTACCCAGCTGAATGATGCATGCTATTAAATTAATTTGATATCAACGTGAGTGGAGATCTGTTAGGGCTTGAAGGGGTTGGTTGTTTTATATTCTCACATTTTGTTTTTACTCTTATTTTTTTCCTAGGCAAACTAGTCTGGTTTTAGCTAGCAAGATTTTGGCTTTGGGAGCCATTACCATCAGTGAATAGCTTTCAGTAACAACTATACGGTTTTACAGGAACAGCCTGAAAGAACCAGTTAAGTTTTGATTTTTTCTGAAACGTTAGGGAAGGTGACAGCTGGTCTGTCGATTTTGGAGTGCATTTTTTTAGGCTTTTATTGAAATTCAGAGGACTTGACAAAAGCCAGATTAAGGCAGTGCTGTGAATTTGGCATATAAAGGAGGCATGGAATTTAGCACTGCTGTGGCAGTTTTCAGTGAATTCTCCATGCAGGCAGTACAATATTCATTGCACAAGTGAACAAGACTTGGCACAACGTCTATCCAGAAACATTCTCTTTCCAAGGGCTAAAGTGTACCAAATTCTAGGAAAACTGCATGCACTAGAGGGATTTTGTCTTCTGGAGGAGCAATCTGATGGGTTTGGATACTGAGATCAACAAGACCTCCTGGGACCCATGTGCAAAGCTGCATTTTTTGCAGCACTGACACTGGGACAAGCAGTCACTAAAGTGCGGTGCGGAGGGAATTCTTATTCTGGAAAACCGGTGGCTTGGCAGTAACAGTTGCCCTAATGAGGTTAAGTCCTGCTGCTAAATCAAGTTTCTTAGAGTAGATGGCCTTAATCATTATTCTGGTAAGACAGTTTGCAGGACTGAGTCAAAACCAGGCAGGACTAAGGCAGTACCAGCAACCTGGATTTTTTAAGCCTGTGAACATCCGGACATGCCAGGTGCACAGAAGGACCTCAGCCTCTCAGCGGAGTCGGAGCAGTCAGTCGTTGTCTTCTGCTTCTGGTGCCTGAACGTGAAGACTAGCATGATCTAGCAGCACCTCTGTCTCACGCCCTGGTTTTCTACAGCGCAGAAATCCAGACATATTTCGTGCAATTAAGAACGGCTGAATGGTATCCTCAAATGGGGGTGTAGGGGTGGAGCTGGCCTGCTTAAGTCCCCAAATCAGTAAGTCTCCCTTATTTTACCAACGTGTGTATTTTTCTCCTTCTAGGTGAATATACTATTATGACAGCCCATTTTCATCTGAAAAGAAAAATTGGTTATTTTGTCATCCAGACGTACCTTCCTTGCATCATGACTGTGATCTTATCACAGGTGTCGTTTTGGCTAAACAGAGAATCTGTCCCTGCTAGGACTGTCTTTGGTGAGTATCCCTCTTTCTCCCAGCACACGGGAAGGAACAATCTGGCTTGTGGAAGTGATTTGCTGAAACAAAACCACAGTGGACTAATGCTTATTTCCGCTTGAGATATTCTAGATGTTCCCTTGTTCTCTCTTCCAGTTTAAACTCAAAATCAGTTTAAAAACACTGTCTGGGCTTTTTTTGGTAAAGTTGTGACAGAAAGTGCTCAGGAATCAATTGTGTGAAGGGTAAGGACGGAAGAATCAGATTAGTGCGATTTGCAGGGTTTTTTTTCCACTTGGATGAAATAATGGATGGTTTAGAACAAAACCCCATACATATTATCATATTTAGTGTATACTGTAGCTGAGCATTTGAAACAGATTTCACTTCAAGACATTTCGTTTATCTGTTTTAAGATGTTTATCTGGGAAAACCATTTAGAGGTTAATTAGTGGCAATTATCTTTATTACCATCAAACAAATTAATATGATTTTGCATTAAGAAAATGTATATTTACTACAGAAGTTGTCATGGAAAAATCCTTCAGGGTGTCTTAAATTACTCGATTTATCACTAGAAGGTTGCAAAAAATAAACACAGTCTTAAGTGAAGGTTGATGAAATCCGGAATTTTCACTAGATGAAAAATGAGGGGAGTAGGAACAGTTGATTATGTAAAACTTCATTCAGCTGTTCTTAAAAGAGTCATTCTTCTGTACAAACCTACTGAAGTCAGTCAGCAGCTTTGATCAAAAAATCAGTTCAGCAAGCTGTATGGAGAGAATGCAGGTACCAGCATTGCCTTGCTGACCAGTGGTACTCATTCTACATTTGCAAAGCTGTAACTGAGAGCTGAATTTTGTCCTATTGAGGGCATCCTTCCACAGATTAAAGTAGCAGTAGCTCTGTCATTACTGACCTGTGGGAAAGTAGGAGCTACAGTCAAGAAAATCAATAACAGCCAACAATTTCATACGTAAAATCTCGATGTAAGAAAATAAAATCAGTAATCCCACTTTATTCTGACAGTTACTGCTAAATGGGTTGCTCACTGATTTTTATAACATACCGCTTAACAAGGGATACTCTCTACATACCATGCATCAGTGTACACAGATAAAATACCAGTAATGATTTGGTTTATGTAACAGCTGGATTTGCGTTAACCCTAAAAATACTTATTTAAATATGCTATGACTAGAGATAACCAGAACACCACAGAAATAAACACCTGAGGGTGGAGGCTTTAATTTTTTCTTGGAGAGCAAAGCATCTTACTCGTTTGGACCATAATATGCAAACACTGACTGAGTTCACATGGTATTCTGAGGTATCTTGCTGAATTGGGGCCTGCTCATAACTCGTTAGGTATCTCATAAGAGCTACCAAACTGATCTCTGCCCCTTTTTTTTTTTCCCCTTCTTTACAGGAGTAACAACGGTCCTCACCATGACCACCTTAAGTATCAGTGCCCGTAACTCTTTGCCAAAAGTGGCCTACGCTACTGCAATGGACTGGTTTATAGCTGTCTGCTATGCCTTTGTATTTTCTGCACTGATTGAATTTGCAACAGTCAACTATTTCACCAAGAGGAGTTGGGCGTGGGATGGCAAAAAAGCCCTGGAAGCTGCTAAAATCAAGGTGCTTACCTTACATTTTTCAAATATCTAGAATAAAAAGCAGTTACTCAGCACAGTTCAAATAACTGAATGGACAATTTTCAGCTTCTTCATGAAAAAGGCATTTTATTAACTCAGGACACACTTTCACCTTCCTATAGAGGAAAATTTGCAAGGAAATATGCTGCCTTCTCTTCACAGAGAGAGACTATCAGTCTCGGACTGTTTTCAGGAGGATACAGGGCACTGAGTATATGTGGCATGGGATGTCAGTGATCAAGCTTCTGATAATTGCAGACATCTACTGTGAAACATATCTCTGCAGAGCACTCCCTGAGTGCTCTCCCAAATGAATGACAAAGCTCACACTGAGCTCCATGAGTCAGGATCCCACCAGGGTATCCCCAATAAAAAAAGAGACGCTTAAAAGAGCGGTTCTGCAAAAGCACAAACTTTTGAGTTTCACGCTGAAGTGAAAATTTTGGAATAGGAGTCACTCTTAGCAAATTATGTCCTTGAGAAAGCTCGTACCTGCAGGCATCCTGAAGGAGTGATACAAAGAGGGGAAGCTAGCAGGAGCATTGTGCCCTTCACCATGCTCCCAGTTGGAGCCAGGAAGGTGAGTGAGGTTCACGTCTTGGCAGCTGCCTGAGGGGGAAGCAGCCTCTTGCAGGTGCAGGACTGCATCGCCCTGACAAAAGAAGCTGCTAATGGACACGCCAGCTGGGATCCGGGTCCGGCTGGCCACTCTTAGCTTTCTCTGGCATCAGGGGAAGTTTAACCTGAGTTAGGGCTATAAAATGGAGGCAGAAACAGCTGTTTGGGAGTCGAAGTTGGAATAGCCAACAGGCATTTGTTAGCGTGATTGATTATAGTACTTAGATTTTGGGGTTAATATCTTGAGAACGTGTTTTTACTTTCTGTTCCTGTGGTCTAACATTGTGTTCTTTACACTGCAGAAAAAAGAACGTCAGTTGATGGGAAATAAATCAACTAATACTTACAGCACTGGGAAGATGACCCCCGCACCAAACATGCCAAAGGACTCAGCCCCATCTGTCATCTCAAACACTGCATCTGCTCCAGTGAAGCCTGCAGAAGAAAAGCCCGCTGAAAGCAAAAAGACTTACAACAGCATCAGTAAGATTGACAAAATGTCCCGGATAATTTTTCCAGTGCTGTTTGGAACTTTTAACTTAGTTTACTGGGCCACATATTTGAATAGGGAGCCTGTTATTAAAGGTGCCAATTCTCCAAAATAAACTGAAGGACTCTAAATCCACGTGAGCCATACTTACAAAGCAGATGCTACCAAGGAAAATTTGAGATCCAGACGACTTTCTACATTTGGGCAATATTCTTCAGGAAGTTTTTTGCATGTTTAATAATATGTACAAATAATATTGCCTTGATTGTTTCTACATGTAACCTCAGATGTTTTGGAGACAATTATATTACTTACAGCAACAGATCTTTATAAAAGATCAGAAGACATTGAACATGGCTTCTTTGCTGCTGAGTATCTTGCATTGATAGTTTACAAATAAAATAAGTTATATTTTTTAACTGTTCAAGTGTACTACATATCGTGGTTTTTATACTTCAGATGTACAGTCATACAAATGTAGGCTTAACCTATATTTTACAGAAGAGCTCCACTATTGTCATCTGATAGGTTACTGAGTAACGCCAGTTGTAAATGTGCCAAATCACTAAGTGCAGGGCTATGTTTGAGCACCTTTACTGGTTATAGGTAGCGCATTACTCCACAGATGAAACTGCTCAGCCCAATTTTCATTAGAAGTTAAAAGCAATGCAGTAAATCCTAATGGGGCTATGCTGATCTTCACCGCTTGAGCCTCTAGCTTGCAGTGAAGTAACATAGGGAGCAAGATGCTACTTGTGTAAATAAAGGTGGTGGAATTTTGCCCTCAAAAGAAAATATGAAGTTTGTTTGGATTTTGGATTCCAAAGAAATTTCTCTAATGATTCTCAGTATTTATTCAAAAAATTAGAGATATATTGCATGAAGTCAACATAGATTAGGAACATATTTGTGCAAATAAAACTTTTATCAACAGCAGTAGACATTTTTATTAGGGTAAAGTAAATGATGTTTGGACATTTTCCCAAGAAGAAGATCGCGTTATATTAGCAGAGATTAATGGTAAAGAATTACAGTAATTCTGAAATAATTATTACTTGTTTCTCACAGTGAAAACTAATCAGCCAACACTAAGTGTGATCAGGAAAAGAGATGTGCTTCATGACAGCAAGGTGTTTCAGTGACAATATTGACAGAAAGGTCTTTGTACTGTCCATCTGAAACTTTTCTATAAAACGCCTTGCTGCTGCCAATGTGTTTTGCTTTCACAATGAATGAGAAAATGCAGTCTGAGTTTTCAGCTCTTTCCTCCTTGGCATCCTTTCTTTGTTCCAGAAGCTTTTGTAATTTAATCTTAATGTTTAAATAAAAAATGCATTCAACATTTGATTGCAAAATGTCATTCTTATACTGGTTGTCCTTTTAGAGAGACCAAAAAATCACCACAAGAGCTGAAAGAATTCACTGGAAAGGACACATGCACACATTCAATTGCATGTGTGCGCAGGATGCATCCTCACTGTTGCCCAGAAAGGTACATACTGAGCAGAGACAGTGAATCAGGATGTTTCCCAATTAAATGCTTTCTTGCTATGGAGCATCAGTCCCATGTTCTGTTTGGGGCAGAGAGGAGAGTCCGTGCTTCGCTTTGAGGTGAGGGTCTGGTCCAGGAGCTGGGGAGCTGTCTGGGCTTCTTGCCTGTCTTCTCTTTGTCCCCTTCATTTCTAAACATTGCCAAGAAAAAAAATCTCACACATCTATTCCTTTTTGCAGCTTTTCGTTTGATGCTGTGGAATTAGAAATTTACAAATTCTCAGTGGCCACGGGGAAGCCACGGGACTGAGCGGGTGACTGGAAGCTGGTAAGGAGGAGCAAGGGAGAGGCATGCCCATCTATTAGTTACAGTGCTATCCTGAGTCAAAGCAAAGATTTGGATCTCTGTTTTCACATAGGCTTCCCATTCGGCTCTGTGTAGCCACAGACCTCCTTGTTCATCATTTCTTTGTTTTTAAAAGTGGGATAATAGTGTCTGAATACAATTAATCCGACCCTTTGGGGATCGAAAACAGTGAAAAATTGCAGAGCCCATTGGGAGGCAAAACTTCATGAAGCCCCATGCCTATTTCTTTTCTTGCATGTAGGTTATTCCCACAAGAAGTTGAAAGCCAACAAGACCTCCTGTTTTCTCAGTGAAGGGCACATAGCTTTGCCAAGCCCAACAGGGACGCAGTGCAGTGAAGTGTTGGGACCAGTACTGTTCAATTTCTGCATCAATGACATAGTGGGATCGAGTGCACCCTCAGCAAGTTTGCAGACAACACCAAGCTGAGTGGTGTGGCTGACATGCCTGAGGGACAGAATGCCATCCAAAGGGACCTGGACAGGCTCGAGAGGTGGGCCCATGGGAACCTCATGAGGTTCAACAAGGCCAAGTGCAAGGTCCTGCATGTGAATCGGGGCAATCCCATGGACAAATAGAGGCTGGGAGAAGAAGAGATTGAGACCAGCCCTGCTGAGATGGACTTGGAGTTCCTGGTGGATGAAAGGCTGGACATGAGCCAGCAATGTGTGCTTACAGCCCAGAAAGCCAACCATATCCTGGGCTGCATCAAAACCAGCATGGCCAGCAGGACAAGGGAGGTGATTCTGCCCCTCTACTCTGCTTTGGTGAGACCCCACCTGGAGCACTGCATCCATCTCTGGAGCCCTCAGCACAGCAAAGACATGAATCTGTTGTAGAAGGTCCAGAGGAGGGCCACGAAGATGATCAGAGGGCTGGAGCACCTCCACTATGACTTCAGGCTGAGAGAGTTGGGGTTGTTCAGCCTGGAGAAGAAAAGGCTCCGGGGAGATCTTATTGTGGCCTTTCAGTACTTAAAGGGGGCCTACAGGAAAGACGGGGGCAAACTTTTTAGCAGAGCCTGTTGCAATAGGACAAGGGGTGATGGCTTTAAACTAAAAGAGGGAAGATTCAGAGTAGGTAGAAGGAAGAATTTTTTATGATGAGGGTGGTGAAACACTGAAACAGGCTGCCCAGAGAGCTGGTAGATGCCCCACCCCTGGAAACATTCAAGGTTGGACGGGGCTCTGAGCAGCCTCATCTAGTTGAAAATGTCCCTGCTCATTGCAGGGGGGTTGGACTAGATGACCTTTAAAGGCCCCTTCCAACCCAAATTATCCTATGATTCTAAGCGCACATACATTGCACAGCGTGTCCCCAGATTCACTCACTGAGCACCTCTGAAACAGCTAACACCTGGTGACCAGTGGAGAGGAGCAGATCTTTCTGCATATGCAAGACAGATCCTCTTAGTTGCAGCCTCTTCTGCTTCTTTCTATGGCTGTAGGGATGTACAATGAATGCAGTGCCAGGCTCCTGGAGGCTGAATATCCTCCTGTGGCAAGGCAAAGCGACCATGCAACGAGTGACATGATGGGGTCTTACTGTTAATCACTGAAGGAGACTGCCTGCGGCCCTGCAGGTGAGTGTTCACTGTCCTCGACTCTTTTCCTGTGGTTGATGATGATAGCGGATGCCGTTGACACTCATGGCAGATGGATGTGTGCTGGGCTACACATCTGGACAAGGCTTCTCGCAGGGAATCATTTTACCAACAGCCTGCTGTTTCTAGTCTCAGCAGAATAACAGATGAGATTGTAACTCCTGCAACATCAGTGACACAGCATAATGCACCAAACTAATCTTGCTCATCCAGGTGCCAGGCAATGATGGGTGGGCTGATGAGATCAGGAGATAGTCCACATGATGACTTGCCCTTTTTCTCACCCCACATGTACACATGCTACCATGGTTTTGGCATGTATCAGTACCTGTTCTCTTCCCAGTCACTCTCGCAGCCTCCAGGTGGCACAGGCTCAAACTTTTTTATCACACGTTATTACATATGATAATATTTGCAATTCCAAACCTGGATTCTTGACACTTTTTTCCCTTAGATACCAAACATTCAAGTTACAAGAAAAACATTGTGGGTTTGTTTTCAATTTTGGTGTTTGTTGGGTTTTTTGTTTTGGGTTTGTGGTGGTGTTGGTTTTTTTCACAGGAAGATTAGGTGGTTGTAGGATTTTAACATAAAAACAGTTACTGCTAAGGAACTAATGGAACAGTCACTGACTGAAACCGGGTTCTGTGGGTACAAGTTCAATTAGGAGTGTGGGACTTCGGCACAATTCTCTAACTAGATTGAAGCTCTGTCAGGATCCTGAGACACTGATTGCTAGAAGCTAGAGGAGTACTTGGGAGGAGTATCATATATATGTGTCGTGTTCCTCTTATTCTTCCCCAAATCCATCTGCTTCTGGCCACTTCCAGAGGAAAGATGCTGCCCTATCCGGACCTTTGTCCTGAACCTGTGCAGCTACTCAGCAAATGTTCTTCTGCAAGAGAAGACTGGAGTGCAGGAATTTCTAGTCAGACCCTACGCCACAGAGTACTTGCGAAAGTGGCACCAGTACAGTACAGGGGCTGTATTTACTACACTGTTGAAAACCATGAGCAATCTGTGAACCACCAGAGGACACCATGGATGGTAAAAGGATGTCTGAATACACGTGAATCCCAACACAAGAAAGAGAGAGCATCACACCTCCAGTGTGAGGCTTTTCACTACATGAACAAGAAACTCAGAACTATCTTTACAGCATCTTACCAGAGCCATTCTGTCTGCCCCAAAGGGTTTTCTGTGCTGTTTTTTTTTTGCTTATGCCCAAGTCTGACTCTTGCCCTGAATGGCTCAGCATCATTTTCTGGACTTCATTGCAGGACTCAATGCCAGGACCTCTATATCTGACCAATTTTACTTACATGGAGAGTCTCCTTGTCTTCACTGAATACAGAACTGCTTGCAACCAGTGGAATTGCATGGTTGCAGGTTCAACTGGTAAACAGTTTATTGGAGTTTACCTGATGTATAGACAACCTGATAATTACCTGAGAAAGGCATACGGCACCACAGACCTTCTATACACAAATCACTTCCAATTATATTGACTGTCACTTTCTGTGTTTGAAGGTAAAGGCACAAAAATAACGATTAGAGCTCATTCTGTTATCGTGGATTTGCTAAACCAGGTTGGAATTTCCTGAAGAAACCATCTATCTTACATTTCTCGGATGTACTCCTAATCCTTGCTGAGAACTGAAATGGTAGAAGAAGCCACCTCCTGCCTGAACAGTAGATGTTGTCCCACAGTTTGGGAGATGCTTCAATAAGCTGCTCAGTTCCAGGCTGGAATACTTAAATGCCACTGCCTCGCACCACACAACACCTAACAATTTCAATCTCTCTGCAGTCAGTGGAACTGTTTGTGTGGGAGACTATTACTCACTGGTGGCATCTGAACTGTGGGAGATGGGAGCAATTCCCAGATCCTGGCTCAAAGTAAACACGTTGGCCTTGTCCTGCTCCAGGCTGGGGCAGTATCTGGGTGTGCATCAACCTCCTCTGGTTTCCCCGGAAAGAGTCTGGGCCTTTAGAAGTGGGGTGAGCTGTGCCACTGTCCCCAGTATGGGTGAGCTGGGACCCTGCGGGTCATGTTTACTTCACAGCTTAGTCATGGCCAAAAAGAGTAATAAATGGCAATTGCTTGTTATTGGGTTTTTCCTGTATGATTTCTTGAAAGAAAAAAAAAAAAAAAAGAGTTGAAAAGTGAATTACAACAATTCAGCACTGGAGAGTAAGTGTGTGAAGTTCTACTGCCAAATTTGTTCACTTGTGTCCATTAAGAATGAAAGAGCAAGTCAAATACAATGGAAAAGGTTTTTATTTCTGATATTTGAGCTGTGCCAGCCTACTCCAAGGATGAATTTAGGTAACAATGTATTTTCTAAAGCTGAGCCCTCTTCTGTTATCTCAAATTGCGTTCTGCTTTTTTCTAAATGGAATGTGCCCTCTCTGGAATAACTGAACATATTTGTACAAAACTGAGAAAGAAACAATTTTATGGAATAATCTTGTCTTTCAAAAATTCTTCCTCAATGTATAAGTTAAACTTTCAAGAAAACTGAATGAAACTGCTTTGCTATTCAGTTTATGCAGACAAGATGAATGTAGCACTAGCAGAGCTATTTGTTTTTCAAATGTGGAGATAATGTTCTTTGTAATAAGGATATACTTCCCCTAACACCCTTGCTTCTCAGCTTGGACTTGACACTGAAGTGTTCAGAGGAACCTAAATTATTCTAATGGAGCGCTTGATCAAATTACTTGAATTCTTCACGGCTTTTTATATGTTGTTACGTCACCACAAACACTTAAGTACGGCCCTTGCACGGTGACAGTCTCAGATGACATCCTCACCTTACCAGCTTTGCATCCTTCACTATTTTGTTATGAACATTTATTCAATTTTGAGAAAGAAAGGATGGCATTTAGGTTTTATGAAGCCCAAAGGACTTCTGAAGGATCTTCCTAGGATTACCACTAATTTAGACTCAAGTGTAAGTGTCCCATTCTGTACTGCATTATTTGCCTTTTCATTGCCATCCTCAAAAGCAATTATCACTTCTCACAGTCATCGCGTCTTAAAAGTTGCTGTTTAAATTGGCCCTGGCTAAAAACAAAGTGAAAGGAAATTAGGAATACCAACTCATTTCAGTTAGATGAATTTGGAGAGTTTTTGAGAAATACCGCTAGATTGCAATGCACTGGACCGACAATGATGGGTTGCATATGTAGGTGGGAAAAATTGATGTACCAGATGTAGGATAAGAAATGTTGCACAACTTGTCACATATATAATAACAAACACTGGAACCAGCCACTCGCAGCAGTCTTGGACCTGAGCTCAGTTCTTCATGCGCTGCAGGCTAGGGTTACTGACGTCCTTAGAACAACTGCTGAGGGGTCGTCCGGCCCCAGAGGTCCAGGCCAGCCCACCCTTGATGCCTGTGCTGCTGCAAGCAAGTGTGCGCAGAGCTGCTGAAGAGCTCCCGCACGGCAGTGTCAGGAAGGATGCTCCATATCCTGCCCCTGGGCCAGAGCCCCACGCTGAAGGACAGAGCTGAGCGCATACAGGAAGCATCTGTGCCTCTGGGATTCAATTTCCTACCTCAAGGCAGATTTAATTACCTGTACAAAGCAGAGTACTTCCAGTGGGAAGGACAGGGACCTTCAGTCACAACAAACTGGCTCTAGTCTCTAACAAATCTCTAATAATCCTCCAGCTGGAGGACTCCAGGAGCTGTAGGAGACAGGTTTCATCCCATCCTTGTTTGCCTCAGAGCAGCGCCAGCTCCCTCCTGCGTTGCTTGTGTTGTAGCTGGCAGTCTGTCACTGGGATGCCAGGAAAGTCCCCAGCGAGGGCTCTCCTTCAACATTTAATCACGGAAAAATGTATGTGCCCAATATCACAAACCTGTTCAGTGCTAGAAAGGTGGCACCCAGTTCTAGCAAGTGAGACAGTTGATCTGTGAGCCCCATTCCCACCCTCTGCATCTCCCTCCTTAATTTATGCTAACTAACTCCCTGCACAGCTGCTTTTGGTGGCTCCTGCTTGCCCCCCTCCCCTCCCGCCCCCCGACAAGAAATACCACAAAGATATCCCTTTGGTATCCCTCAGGTTGAAAAGATAGTCGTCCTCTGAAAATGCAGTGAAAAGTAAGTTAAAAAGCGGATCCGTTTTATTGTGCTAGAGAATATAAACATTTTAGTATCATTACAGAGTATGATAAAATATTCTTTTTTAAAACGTGTGTTGGATAATCATGATCCTTACCTGGATACACAATTTGAGACGGCTCAGCAGAGAGTGTGCTCACACGTAACAGAAAAGCACGTGAGTATGGAGAAAAAAGTAGAAATGACCGAGGGATGAGGCATAACGAGTGGTACTAAAGTATTCCTGTGGCATTAACACATAGCCCACCGGGGGCAACAGAAGGAAAACCTTAAATATCACCTTCCCCCCCCCCCCCCCCCCCCCCCCCCGCCCCCCGC